>WOGR01009582.1:0-10777 GCA_015342045.1 Leptinotarsa lineolata | reverse complement strand
ATCATTTCTGTGTATGGCTCTCCGGCTTTCTGAAAGAACGTTTCCTGCAAGTGACCGTCGATTGGATATCTCTCGAATACTTATATCATCAACTCTGGTGTTCCCCAAGGAGCCATTTCGTCTCCAACCCCCTTTTAATTGTATATCAACAACTCGTTGGGAAAAATTTGGGAACCCATTATACAGCTTTGCTGACGACAGCACCTTGTCCTGTCATTTCATTTGGATTCACGTACATCGGCCGTATATGCACATCTTCACCGGCAGCAGTAGGTTGCATATCTCAATGAGAATCTAGAGGTGATTTCTAGGGTGTGATTAACCAGCTTCAATTAAATGCCAGGAAAACCTAGACATCGGTTTTCTCAAAAAATATATCTTCGAACCGGATATAATAATGTCAGGACAGACAATTACGATGAGTTTGTTGGGGGTTAAAATGGACACCAATATGTCTTGGGTCAATCATGTCGCTGGAACTGCAAATGCTGTTTCTCAAAAGCTTGAAACACTTTCCGAACTAGAAAACTGTAGAAACCCCAGAAACTATTGATGCTTTATAGAGATCAGACCTTCGTTGGAGTATTGTTCACATATATGGAGTTCCGCCCCTAAGAGTACCCTGAAGCTGCTGGATTCCATTCAGGAAAGAGCCATCTGCCTGATTGGAGGCACAAACATCACTTGTAACCTTGATAGTCTGGAACATTGGAGATTCGTCTCTCTTTTCTTAGATACTCTCACGGGAGGTGTTCAAGTGACTTGGCACATTTGATTCCACCAAGAGCGATACATATCAGGAATACACGATGGACTGTGGCTGCTCATCGTTTTGAGTTTCAACTCAATACACCTTGAACTTCACTGTTAAAGAATTCCTATATTTGAAAAACTGGGCTTATGTGGAATAAACTTCCTGGGAACGTTTTCCCAAATCTATTTAATCTCAAGCGATTCAACTCCAACGTGAATTGCTACTGTCTCACCGGGACCGCTCTCAGAGCGCCTCAAGGATTTTCCTGTAGTATCTGTGTTTTCTCCTTGAAAAAATTCAAAACAGAGACGCACACACTGTCTTTCACAGTCCGAATCTTCATATGATGATTCACTTGGCCTGTGACATTTAACGTAAGTCGTCCTTGCCGTAATCCCAAAATGGTGGTTACATACATAAAATGATATATTATAAATGCCTTGACTCAGGTAGATTTTGGCAGAAGTTTAAAACACTTATTGAAATCCAGGCAATGAAAAGAGAATTTGTCGCTCTAGTCAAACAGATAAATCAGCAATCGCAAGACATGCTCTCTCAGAGGGTATCCATGACAATGCCATCGAACGCACGCAAATTCTTGATCAAAGAAATACATAAAGATAAGAATACTTTCAGCCGCAAGGAATAGAGCTCAAAACATGGATACCGGCACTTCATAACATAAGATTCTCCCAATAATTGAAGAACGGTCAAACCAAGCAGGTTTAAAGCATTCGGTCGTCCAACACCTAGTTCCATTATAAGTACCACCGTATAGGAGTAAACAACAAGTAAATTCACTCCTGGTCGTCGTCTTTGATGAATCATGTCAAGATTTCATTTTTTGCCTGGCTGTGGCGGCGTGTAGTGCTGTAGGAGGGTGCAGATACATCGGCTGAGCGTAGAATAAGAGATGGAAATCTTAATTCAAATATGGCGGAGAGTGAACTTAGTTGTGTCTACTTCTATACAGTGTGAGTACAAACGCACCAGGACCATTTTCAGTTGGCGTATTACCGCCATTGCCGCAGGTTCTGGTCTGATGAAACCGCTCAAATCTCTCACAAAAATCAGTAGCTTCATTACCTTTCAGGATAGTGTGGCCAGGAATCCCAATCAGGAACGATTTGTTGTTTTTCAATGAGAATAGTCTTTTTCGGCCATTCACTACCAATTTGGACATTGCATGGTGAAACTCAAGTGCTTCCAAAGCCACTTGGCTATCCGAAAATATTTTCATTTCGAGGTTGAAACAAGCAATTTTTCTGAAAATTAGAACTGCAAGAGGCTATCTCAGTTGGAGAAACGTACATCGAGAAGAGTATGGCAGTTCTGGTGATTCGAAAAAGTGCTTGTTCTGGATTCATTCTACGTCAGAGGTTCCAGTTCCACCATCCATTGATGTTGCTAATCTCTTCACACACAAATCAATGGCATAAATTTTCACTTGAAATACGATCGCGGAGATTTCTGACAGGTTGTCCTGGGTCTGCAACTGGTCACCAAAAGCTGAAGGTGTTTTGATGCATCTTTGAATCAACAGCTATTTTCCCTTAAATATTTTTTGATATTGATGGCTTTAGCATCTGAGGATGAAAAAAGTTCATTCGAAAATAACACTTCACAATAAGATTAATCGACAAAAACCATGATGAAGAAATATCCAACTATCACAATAAATCATTTCTTTTCCATTTTTGCATTCACTGGATGTGATACCACATCCACTATGAATATAAATTGAAAATAATTCCAATACGAATTTTAGTAAAGATCAGAAGCAGCAGCTGAAATTTTTATAGTCGAAGAACAAAGTGGAGGTATTGCCTTTGCACATATAAGATATGACATTGCCTTCTGGGGAGTATGCAGCAAAAGCATGCTGCAAACTGTTTTTATTTTACAGAAGCGAGCTGTCCTGTATGTGTGCAGGGCAGAGTTCCAAGAATACTGCAAACCATAATTTATTGAACAACAAATCCTAACAATAATC
Source organism: Leptinotarsa lineolata (assembly GCA_015342045.1). NCBI lineage: Eukaryota > Metazoa > Arthropoda > Insecta > Coleoptera > Chrysomelidae > Leptinotarsa > Leptinotarsa lineolata. The sequence continues at coordinate 8,030 of WOGR01009582.1, read as the reverse complement.
CTTCTATTTATTCTTGTAACACTAGGTCTGATTGATAAAAATATATCTGATCTTGCTGATACAAACGAGCCGCACTAGTATACACGCCAAAATAACTAGATCAGACTTCCCCTGCTCACAACAACGATTGTTAAGGATTCAATGATATACAATGGAATAAAGATGTACGATAAAATTCTCATGCACCTGAAAAATTAATGTTTGACTATTTTCAGTAAATAATTAGGCGACATTTTGATTGATAAAGACTTTTATGATTTGGATGAATTTCACAATGATCACTCATTTTATGAATTATTAGATTTATCTATAGTGTCTTCCTATAATTTAAGATATATTTTCAAAAAAATAATTCAATTTCAACATAGCTCAAAAACATGTGTCAACAGGAACTTTTTTAGGACAATCAACGTATTTCTTTCTCTCTCTCTGGAATAAACTCCCACAATATATAGTTACAAAACTGCGATACATACGTTTCATAGCGGTAGCTCTACAGAATGCAGGTCATTTCTCTGATAGAAAATTAGCAATACAACATATGTAAATAGTTCACTTGAAAATCCAACAATAAAAAAATGAGCAGAATCAACGACGCTTCGATGCAAACTCCTGCAGCGATGTCGTTAGACAAAGTATAAATCCCTGATTTGACAGAGTACCTTCACTGGAGTTAAAGCAAGGTTTCCACTTTTGACGAGTATACGGAACACGGCTTCTGAGAGTATCTGATCAGAAAGGTTCACTAGAGTTTTTCTGTAACATTGAACCAAAAAGTCCTTCTACCTCTCCCGTATTTCTTTATTTGTCTCTTGTTGATGGCTAGCTTCGTGGTTTTCATCGTGTCCGTCGTGAAATGTTCAAGGTAAGAACTGGAAAATATCAGTAGTAATAAAAATGAACACCTTGGTACTTTTTGCAGATAAAGGAAACGCCACCGTCGTGATGAACATTAAGGATTGTAAAAAAAAAATTGTCACCTCACTTCATACAGTTAGGATCTGACCGCCAGGATTTTGAGAAAAATGAATTATCTTTTCTGTTCTTCAATTCTTGGAGATAACATGGAAAGGATCCTACAGAAATTCGAAGCCGTTCCACTACGTCTACATACCAAATGCCCAGCGAATGTGCCAATAAGAATTATCATGAATGCGATAAATGTACTAAGTTTTATCTAGAAAATACACAAGTAACCCTCTGCAGCGACTCGCAGGAAAATAGAGTCATTCATTGGAGACTATTTCATAATAGAGATAAAAGGTTAGGTCCAGGAGTTATGATATTATTGAGCTCTGAAGAAGTATCCCAGTTTCAGTCAGAAACACTATACGACCAACTGGCAAAGTAATCTCTGGTCACTCAACATTTATCATCGACCTATTTCCAATGGAATGCAGTTTTCTATGAAAAAACGGATGGGCTGCAATTGACAGACCATAACGTCCAGAGGTAGAAAATTTTTCATGGAAAATTCGAACAAAGCACTGTCAGCCACATTGTTGGGTGAATTTCGTTAATGATACGATTGTAGTATGCAGCCAAACGAATTTCTATCCTTATCTGAACTCCCTCACCCAAAAATCCGATTTACAAAAGAACAGGTAAGAAAATAAAAGCTTGAGTCATAGAGTGTACAGGAAACCAACGCACAAAGATAGGTTTCTAAATGAGATCTCCAATCACCAACCACAACAAAAGATATGGGTTGGATGAGAAGACGCGAGACGCGTCTGTGAACTTGAAAATTTTTCTGTGGAACTTGATAATTGAAAAAATGCCTTCGAAAGAAGTTCAGCGAACACCAATAATGCCAACTGGTCCATTATTGGAAAAGCTCTTGGCAACACTGGGATATACCGACTCCTCGGTAGCTGCAGGGTGGCCTACATTGAGACCACGAAAAGAAGAATAAGTACACAGCTCTCTGTTGGTATGCCTTGAGCATACCAACAAATCAGCTGTAGCCAAACATGCACTCAAAGAATGCCTTTACTTGATCTTGATCAAAAGAATACGATATTAGACAAAACTCACGATTCACTTTCCAAGATTTTATAAGGAGGCGAAAAAAATTCATGAACACAGAGACTATTTCAATGGAGGAGAAGAAGAAGTCAACTCAGGTGAAATCTAGCTAGGATTTTCAAATTGCACACAATTCAGGCTATTCAGTTCAACCCATAGGAATGCAGCTATGCCAGTAGCGGATTCACAGATTTGCCGCTCGTAGGCTATAACATTTTTGCCGCCTTTAAATAAACTATTTTTTCAAAATTTTTTTCGCAGCTTAAAGGTGCAACATGAATTCACAAATTTTTCAAGAGTGGTGTTATGTGAAATAAGCTGAATTTAAGAAAAAAAAATTCGATCGATAAAAAAATTAAAAACCACTCTGAAAAAAAATTTAGGATTCAGAAAAGATGTCAAACTTTTCCATAAAAGAACGAAAAAAATTTTAAAAATGATAATCACGGAGTTTTTGATTTTTTACAAAAATTAAAAAATAAACAGTGATTACCGCTTTGGATATATTTTATATATTTTTTTCTAAAAAGTACATCCAATACCAAAAATTGAAAAAAAACTTCCCGATAATTCCTTTCATAAAATTATCGCCATTTTAAATTTGCCGAACCGTTTTTGTTGAAAAATTCGTAACTTTTTTTTTGGTCGCGTGAAAAATTTGAAAAATTTTGAAAAGCATCTTCGATGAGATAAAGAAAGGAAGTCGGGGTAAAAAGTGGTCGATTTGACGTTGAATGCCCCATATTCATTTGACTGAAGAGAAACCGTTGAATAAAAAAGTTCTGCTCAGTATTGTTCATCTTATTATATTCATTTCGATTGGCATCTTCTGAAAAAGTTGGCTCTGTGGAAAAATTAACAAAAATAATACTAATAAAAACATCCAATTTAAACAATTCGTGTACGACATGAGCGCTTAACTCATGCTCATTTGGATTTTCCATACTTTTCCTTACTACAATTAAAATAATCAACTAATGAAATGTATCAATTTTCCAATCAGCGAATCGTCTGTATTTTGTGGAGTAAATGGTTCTATAGTCAAGTCGCAGTCGTCCAAATATCAGTTATTCGAATAATTCAAACCAAAAGACTTTATCTCTATAAGATATTGAACAAGTTTTTCATTTAATAAAAATTTGTCAATTTTGGTCAGTATTTTCACGCATAAAAAAATAAGTTTCTGAAATTGAATCCAGCAATTCGCAAATTTGCAATCAACCTATCGATATTATATCAAGATTGAATTGTATAAGTAGATATCATAATTATTAGGTACACGGACAAAGAATTATAGCAATCATTAATGGAGAAAGTATGTAAAAATAACTAAATTTCGACTACAATATCGAATCGCTATTGCTATATTCTAAAAATTCATGATCATTAAAGAATACTCAATGAAGCGTTCAGCAATTGTTTATGTAGATATGTTGAAATATTCAGTATTCAGCACTGTATATAGGACTATATTTCGATTTTTGTTAAATATTTTAATTTCTCTCCAATTTTCGAAATTCGTATTTTGTCTGTGAATAATATTTTTTCGATTTTGTGAATCAAAATAAAAAAATCATGAACCAAATCTGCCGCCCTTTAAAATTCGCCGCCCTAGGCTTTAGCCTACTCAGCCTGCTGGCAAATCCGCCACTGAGCTATGCCCACCCCAAATGGGATAATACCGGAGATACTTTTGAGCACCTGCAGTGTCTACGACCCGAGCAATTCGTCCGTTATCTCATCGCCTTCGATATCTATCGCAGTCGTGAAAAAAAACGCCAGGAATGAAAACCTGCAGACCACAGTCATTAATCCCAGAAAATATATATGATATAGTTACTTTCAGTCATGAAAGTTCACATCCTTTGATTCCATTGAACAGTTCACGAAAGCGCAATATTTATTTCAATGCACATTAGTTTCTAGAAAAGTTGCGATTTCAAAAGCTGTTTAGTGAAAATCTCACAATAAGTATTACCTAAGTACGTCATCAAATATCGGTCAATTTCAACACATATTTGAATTTTCAATGAAACCAATGTTGTCGCCTTGTTTTCAGGAATTTGGGATCGTTGCTCCCTGCCCTGGGCCAGCGCTGGTGTGAGTATTTCTTCAATTGCTGCCATGAAAACACACTTATATCTTGTGGAGGCCAAAGTTCATCAAAAATCGGCATTTGAATATCACCATTTATGCCCATCTCAACAGAAGAATTATAATCACCATTTTAGACACTCCCCTCAAGTGCACAATTTCTCCTGACAGACAAGGCCACTGAAATAGCCCACTTTCACTCACTTGCACTTACGCAAGGAATTCCCAGATTTGGCATATCATTTTTTGTCCTCAACGAGTTTTTTGTTCAAGTCATAATAGGCCTCAACGAAAAAATATATTTCCTCAATACGAATACTCGTACACTCCTGCATTGACCGCAAATGTCAAGAATAACTGAATGAGATCGATTTCTCGAGGTCTGCGGAAGCTCTAGGCGAGGTTAATTGAAATTTCCAAACGATGACATCGTACTGATAAATTACATTTCATTGTTTTCGAACATCGATTAACTTTATTAGCATTTTTATTGGTGTCTGATAGGATTTAATGTGTGATGTGTGTGAACGTCGTTAGATTTATGTCTGACATCTGAGGATGTATTAGTTCAATGAGACTGAATGAAATTGAATATATTAATTGACTTGTGATTTGGAATACGAGGGTGAATTTGATAGTTGGAGGTAGAGTTAGGATGATTTTTAATGACCTACGTTTATGGTATATAGATGCGCTGGAACAAAATCACCTACATTTTTGCATAAATAGTACCGAATAATTCATTTTCTAATAGTTTTTAAAAGTTAGTCTACGAGGAATCTCAATCCGTTAAATTATGAAAACATCAAAAAGGATTTTTGGATTCTTTGTCGGATTCAAAATTGAATTGAAATCTAATGAAGCGTTCACTATAGATGTCGAAAGAAATAAGTTGCACCATTATAATCTTTTCTCTACCCTATTTATCCATAACTTCTAGTATCTGATATCTGAACAGTGGCAGGATGATTTGGAAATAAAGGAGGTAGTACTTGAGAATTTTATATTGCCCAATGCCTATTCTAGACATGGCGGAATGCCAATATATAAGAATAATGAATGTCAACTGTCTCTCTAACAAGGAACTTCTGCATTAACAGCAGTAATTAAGTCTTATAACGGATTTAGCAACCACTTACCCAATATATCAACAAACCAAGAGCAGAGCTACAGAAACGCTACTGCAATGCATTGTCAGAGGCTAAGGAAAGAAAATGATTATTTAATAATGAAAGCAAATAATAAATCAAAACTGTAAGGAAAATCATTATTAATTTGAAAGGACGTTAATTAAACAATATACCTATCAACATTCACGATGAAAATTTCAAACAGATGACTGCCCCGGAAATGGCTGAGCAGTTCAACATTTATTTTACTAGAGAACCATTTTCGGGAAATCAGCATGATCTAGATTATCTAAAGTTGTATATGTCAGTGTCAAAAAAATCATTTTTCTTAAAGCCAGTTGCACCTGTAGATGTTAAAATATTGATTGGCAATTTGAAATCTTCCTACTCAAGTGGATTTGATGAAATATCAAATCACCCACTGAAAAAGTCGTGTGCAGGTTTATGTGAACCGTTGGCTTTTTTCATCAATCTTTATTATTCTGGAGGAATTTTCCCAGAATGTTTGAAGTGGGCTGTGGTTCTGTCATTATTCAAAAAAGGTGATTCTGATGACTCCTCCAATTATAGGTTCATCAGTTTATAGTCAAGTCTCTCTAAACTCATTGAAATGGGCATCACTAATCACTCTCATCATTCTTGTGGAGTCAGAGACTGTTATCCAGAAATCAACATGGATTTTGTGAAAATATGAGTACAGGATCTGCTCTGTATGATTTCATGGCAGAAGTCAGGTTGTTAGACTGAATGAAGTTCAGAGTAGTTACTGTGAAATAAATCAAGGTGTACCTCAAGGATCTGTACTGGGACCTTTATTGTTCAATATATTCGTGAATGATATAATTAGTCCAATGGAAAAATTCAAAATATGAAAAAGTGTGTTATGCAGACGATACCAATTTACTAATTTTGGAAAAAAACATAGACATGCTACTGAGTAAAACTAAGAGGATTTATGAAGATATCATTCCGTGATTTGAAAAGAATTGGGCGCTTCAAACAAATATCACCTATGATATTCAAAAATGCAGAAAAACAAATAACTTGTATTGTTGTACTGTTGGGGGTGATTTTCGATAAGCATCTGCAATGGGCAAGTCATACAGAATTACTGTCTAATAAGCTGACGAGTAGTTGCTACAGCATGCAGTATATGAAAGACCACTGCAGCAAAAATGTCTTGCTTATGCTGTACTTTGCACACTTCCACTCTTACATGAAGTATAATAATAATAATCGACTTTATTCATCACAAGGGATAAAGCATTTCTAATTTGTATTCATATCATTTGAAGATAACTTCATGACGAATGGGCGAAGTGTCTGCTAAAGCTGTTTTTCAACTCGACCCTGGTATGGTATACTGAATTAGGGAAACAGTGCCGGTATCAATCGGATTTTCATTTCTACAAAAGTACACAATTCGAATTATGGAAAGTATTGATATGAGAACCTGTTGTCGTCAATACTTCATAACTCTTGGTGTATTAACAGTTTACAGTTTATATCTACTGGAAGCTTGCACTTATATCTATGAAAATAAAAATGAGTTACAATAAAATAAAAATGAGTTTGCATTGCTATAACACTCGCTATAGAAATCTCTTGCAGCCTGATTTTCATCGCACATCTTTCCACCTGTCTCTCTATTGCGTCTACCTTTTCCGTGAACGGGACGTCGTTCTCTCTGCACTGTCTCTCGAAGTTGTCCGCGAATGTTTTCGCCTTCTCCGGGTCAGTGTAAACGATTCCTTGCTCGCCGTGTATTGCCGGGCATGGCTGTCGATGTCCATTTTTGAGAACTTTCTGTATTCTCCATGCAGAATTGTCGTCAGTTCTTCGAGACGATAAGTCCATTGTCTATCTCGAATGGCTTTCAATTCCTCTTCAAGGAGTCTGTTTGCCCTTTGCATGCACCTTTTGTCCATGGGTGCACGCGTTCTCTGGTATCGTCTTTTCAGTCGTCTTCTTATCCTAATCAGTTCCACCGTTTCTGGTGGCAGATGATCTTGGAAGTTGAAGCGCGTGGCTAGGACTTCTCGCACGCTTTCTTCCATTGTGCTGATGATCGCTTGTTGAAGTTGTTCCGTGGCATTCTCCAGATCTGTTTTCCCTTCGATTCGTGGAATATTCCTGATGGCATTGTGAATGGCTAGCCGGAATCTTCGCCAATTGATAATTCGTTTTGTCGGGTTGTCTATTTTCACCTCACCCTTTCCTACTGTGAATAGGATTGGGTTGTGGTCTGACGAACCTTCATCTAGTGCTTCCATCTCCATGGTTTCGATGTTTTGCACTAGTGCGATGTCTAGGATGTCCGGGACTGGATCTTGAGCCGGATAGTGGGTTGGGATGTTCGGTGCCACTACCGCGATGTCCTCGAAATCTTTTAGTTTTCTAACTATATCTGTGCCTCTTACATTTGCATATCTGCAGTTCCAGTCTCGCGATTTTGCGTTGAGGTCGCCGATAGAAATTGATGGGTGATGATCTGGGAATATTTCTGCCACGTCTGTTCTGTCAATTCTTCTATCGACTCTTCTGCTTGGCGGAGGAAGGTAGACTGACGATATTCTTAGTTGCTCGTAGCGTCTAATTTTTATTCTAACCACTACGACTTCTCCGATTGAGACTTCTGGCTTGCATTGCTCGTACTGTGTTAGGTCTGTTCTTACCAGAAGCGCCGCGCTTCCCGCGGCTTGGCGCCCCCTGGCCTATCTGCATTACGTATCCTGGGATACGGCATCACGTTTCGTTTTTCAACCTTGTCTCCTGTAG
>WOGR01009581.1:0-11278 GCA_015342045.1 Leptinotarsa lineolata | reverse complement strand
GAATGGATAACGGGGAACGAGAGAATCTCCGGACAGGGCAGTGTGAATGAGGCAGAGCTGATTGCGATCGAGAGGGTGATTGGCATATGAAGTATGGAAGAAGTATGAGAGTGATTAGCGACTCTTCCCATGGCAGTGAAGAGAATCAGAGCAGGGCAAGTGGAGAACAAAAGGGTAGTGAGGATTCAGCGTATGATCGAGGAAGGGAATGGAAGGGGGGGGGCACGTACCCAGATAATTTGGCAGAGAGGACACGAAGACAATAATATTGGCAACAGGAAAGCCCATGAAGAAGCGACAATGAGGATGGACAGGGAGAGTGTGACTCTGAATGTGGAGAGACTGAAAGGTAAGAGTGAGAAAAGAAAAAGGATAAACGAAAGGATCAGAGAAGAATGGCAACGAGAATGGGAGAACGGAATGACTGGACGACTGTTCTACAGATTTTGCAGAACAATCGGGCATGAATCGTTAGGCCTGTCGCGGAAGGCGGTACAACTGCCCACGGGACATGGCAATTTTCCAGGATATCTGGCCAGGTTTAACTTGGGCCCGGAGCTGCCATGCCCTTGTGGGTATGGGAAGAGATGCATGGATGGAGATAGAACGGGGGGCTTGAGTGGAAGGAGAACATGGAGCGAACGAACGGAGAAATGACACTGAGGGATAAGAATGGGAGACGGAATGAGTGGATAAGAATGGTCAACGAACGGACAGAAAGTGTGGTGAAGGATGAGAGAGTCGAGTAAGCTGCCAGTTTACCAGCATTCAACAGACACTGAGAAATGGTCGTGGCTGATCCAGTCGGGGCATGTCGGTGGGCTGATATTCTGTCCGCAACTCCGGCGTTTCTGTTTTTATGCCTTAACCAATAATTGTTATTTATTTATTATGGGCGGGAAATGGAAAATAGAATTTGATTTGATAAGTTTAGATTAGATATAATTGTTACTAGGAAAAACTATGATATGTATTTGTTTTTTTTTTTTGGATGATAAAGAAATGGGTCTTCTGCCCCGCTGATTGCGTCCCCTCGTGTGACTGGCGTCACGCGGCAGTTGCACGAGGTGAGGGAAGAGTTCGGAATAGTAGGGGTTCCCCTAACAGTGGTGGCGTCAGATAGAGGGAAGATGCCAGTTGTAAGGCTTTCGGGCTTGGCCAACATAGGCAAAGGCGTTATTCATGCCTCTGAGATTTCAGTATGAACAAATATTCTAATCTTATATTCTCTTATGATTCCTTTCATTCCTTTCAGTGAGGAAAAATCAGAAAAAAAGTATAAATAAACTCATCGTGCACTCAAAATACTACAGAAGAAATATGGATCAGACAAAGTTTTTTCACTTCAATTTCAGTGAATAAGGAAAAACTGAATACTTATGAGATTGGTTTTTTTTGCTGTTCGATCAATTGAAAGAGATAGTCAATCGAATAATGGAAGAAATCAAACTCGTTTTCGATCAAAGTTATCGTGACATGCCTCGTGTTTACTAGTACATTGCATTGCTGCCAACAATCTAAAAGGAACACTCGACTGTCACTACTAACAATTATATAAAGGTGCACTAGATTCAAACAGAAATAGAGTTTTAATGTTATTTTCATCGGTGTCGCATTTGTCTGTGGCATTATTTCACCAACACGAGAACTGACATTGCGAATAAGATTCAAATAAATTAATTTGATTTGTGTTTTAATCTAAGAGAATATATTCCCAAACAGCTATTTGAATCAACAAAGTCTTATTTCCGGGAGTACTCCGATTTTGAATAATTGAAAAAAATCCGAAGCGGAAAACTTTCGAGGCGACAGATTACAAATATTTCTTAAACAATATGTATGATACTTGAAAAATTATTCATATAATTTTCAACATAAAAACAGTTCACTAGATATTCACATAATGATTTCAATCAAAAATAACTTCAACGTTATATAATTATGGAACTTAAATATCAAAGCGGTATTGTAGATATACAGGGTGATTATTAAACATGCCGCGAAAAATTTAGGGGCTATTCCTTGGAAGAATATTTTGTCCTCCAATGATTTTTGATACGACGCTTTGTTTCGAAGATACGGAGCGAAAAAGAATTTCGACCCCAAGAATTATATGTTACGTTCCTCAATCTATAAAAACTGTTGAAAATCACTACCCTCCACTCGGATGCAAGAATCCAATCTTCTCCTCACCGATTCCCGAACTAGGATTGTTTCTGAATGCGTTAATGTTCAAATTGAATATCTGCAGCCGTTTGTAGTAATCGGAATGTTGTTGATAGGTACCAACGGAATTGTTAGATTTTTATTACTTGGTAGGTCCAGTATAGTACGCTATGCTTCTATTTCGGCTACGTTAATAATTTCAAAATCACCAAAATTGTTATTGTCGAAATTCTTTTTCGCCCTGTATCTTCGAAACACAGCGCTCTATCAAAAATCATCCCTTAATTTTTTGCCGCATGTTTAATAAACACTGTGTATAAGTTATACTCCAATCGATTATTTGTTCAGAACATGTACCTTTGAATAGAATTGAAGAAAAATTGTTAGGAAATCAAAATAAAAATAGGTTCATTAGTTTTCTCTATAAAAAAATATACAAAAATAATACTGATTCGAATCAATCAGAAAGAAATGTGGATCATTTATTTATACAATCTTCTAGATCTAGATAGTAATTCAATGATGTAGATTTCTAGCAGAGGACGTTGATGTATTAGTATTGATGATGGTTTCAGCTTCTGATGACGAAATAATCCTTTTTATAATGAAAGGAAATGATTTTATTGGAAATAAAGAAGTTGCGTACAGCAGCTGGAAAGCTCGAGTTAGATAATAACGTAGAGAAGTACTTTTTGATGAAGATATTGATTATATTCAATACAATACAATTAAGTATTATCGAAATGTACTGTTCAAAACTGTGAACAATTGAGATATACTCATTAATACAATAATACAGTTTATTTCATGATTTTCACTAAAAAGGGTTTTACAAAAACCGCGACACGTGTTTCGCTATATAATAGCTTTCTCAAGCGTTAATACTGAGTTTTAATATGAATTTTCATCAAGTATCAGCCAGTTCTATTCAATTATTGAGGTATATTGTTATACAAACGTTTTATAGGTTCAGTTTCAAAAAACCAGACATATACTGAATTGCCTTTTTGATTCTGATTGAAACAAAAGAGACGTGGATATTCTAGAGTAATTAAAGCGAATTATTGTTGTATGTGAAAATAATGCAAGCGAAGTTATATTGTTTCCACCTGCAAAAGAAGCTGTTATTTACAATAATCAACCTCAACTCCTGTCACTTCATCAGCTCCGACATAGAATGCCAAAAAATCAAATTTCAGAAGAATTTATTTTGAGTTAATCAATAGAGAAATCATGCTCCAATAACCCAAAAAGAAGTTCGCAAAATGGTATTTAATCAAAACCAAAATAAATCAATCTGCAGCTGTTTTCTTGATAGTTTTTTTGAAGGTATGCCTTCTTCAAATGAATAACTGACTAAATATTTGTAATACCTTGTATGTTCCGAGTTTACTATATCCACTTAAAACAACATTAATATTGATTCCATAGTAATAATGTTAATCTCCAAAATATTATTGCTACATTTATACAAAAAATTTTTTCAGAAAAAAAAGCTTCGCAAAACTGCATATATTATGCATATTATGTTTCAAACTTTTTTGCTTGTTTTACGCATTCCTTGATGCTATTATGTATGGAGTGAACTTCCAAAGCAAACTCTGATATACCCTGAAGTTGCAGAGAGAAACAGAAAACGATCTCTCATTCGGTGTCGAACTTTAGCTTTGTCAATGGATGCCATCCATATTTATGATCATTCTTCATCACCTCCCCTCAGCATTGTTCATCTTATGAGTACAAAAGTGTAACTACTACCACTAATGAGACATTCCACTTGTCGAATCTTATTGTCTGGTACCGGATCTTGGATGATAGAAAACTATAGAATCTGATAATTGAATGCTTTCAGATATTATCACGGTAAGAATGTTAGGACCTAGATGTATCCATCCACTTTTCAACTGATCTGAAACATTTGGAGTATAACCAAATTATTTTAACCAGACTCTATCACCATGTCCATTGATTTATGAAGTTGTTGAAGTAGTTGGTTCAATAATTTTGTTCCGCAAGACCACCCAGATTTTGCAGATTTAAGCCTATTCATAATCTGAATCAAAGAGTTCAATGCTTTTTTTCAGCCATCAATTTTCAATTTCACTGTAATTTCATTATTTTATTTTACATGAATGCACTTTTATTTTTATCTGCTCTTGAGTCAGAATCTCAATTTTCGTTCTTCGTTATTGTATTTAAAAGGTGCTGTTGAGTTTATGGCTTATTTAAAAGAGTTATTGAACAATTTCAATTATTGTACTCATACATTCCTTATTCCAGGCGACTTCGGTGTAATTTATATCACTAGGTTGATTAGATCATTATCGATTCTCACCGTTTTCTGACCTGGGTTTGAGCATTCAAACTTCTCCACAGAATCCTCTTCAACCACAATGAGTCAGAAATAGGAGTTTAGTTGCCTCATATTATGGATTACTACCCTTCAAAATATTTATTCTCTGTATATCAAGTACCTATTTTCTTTCCCATGGCACATTTTACAAACAAGTAAAAGGCGCCCCCATGGGTTCCTCACTTTCTTCAGTTCTTGCAAACCTTCACATGGAAGACTTTAAAACCAGAGCCATTGACATGTCTGACCTCACACCTGTGTTGGCTTCGATACGTAGATGACGTCTTTGTTATATGGACTCATGGATTCGAAAGTCCCCGTACATTTCTCAACCAAATCAACTACTCACATTCCGACCTGGAATTCACAATGGAAGTTAACAAATAAAAATTCACTTCCATTCCTGGATGTTCTCATCACAAAATCTAATGATTCCTGCTCACCAAAAACCAACCCATACTAATCGCTATGTCCACGCTAAGACTATCCCGAACCCCAAATCTAAAAATCCACATAACTTTAGCAAACCCGTAATGCACATACTAAACAGCCCGAGGAACAGACAGACCACCCAAAAGTTTTTCTTCCTTATATTCATGGAGTTACCGACAAAGTGAGCCATATTCTGAAGAGGCACGATATAAGAACAGTATTCACATCCAACAATCAAATTTTCACTTTTCTACCAACACCTAAGGACATGATACCCAATGAGGAACAAGGAATACACAAAATGCCATGTTCCACCTGCTCCAGAACTAATATCGGCCAGACCAACAGAAAAGTTTCCAACAGAGCCTATGAACATGAGCTAGCTAACTGTCCGTAAATCTGATCCAGCCCCATCCCTCTTCAAACATCATCGTGAAACAAGCCTACAATAAGCTTTGGAAACACCAAAACTATTGCTTCCGAAAAAACTCTTTAGGCCAGGATAATCCGCAAAGCTATTGATATTGAAAAACGTCGAAACTGATTGAACAAAGAATACTTCATTTATGGAGATCATTGCTTACTTTTTCTATCCCAAAGAAGCTGATGCGACTTCGAGTCACTGTGATTCAAAGTAAGAAAACGTCAATAATGTTAAATTTGTGATGGTTAGGTATGTCGAAGTCATGTAGCATGGTCTTTGTACATTTTTTTCTCTCGTAAAACACACAAATCGTAATGTCGAGATTCATTTGTTTTGGCAAACGTTCTGACACTGCTTTGATGTAATAAGAATGAATCATTCAATTTATACGACACGAAATGTGTTTTCTATTCATGCTCAGGAGCCTTGATCCGTTACAACTGTTCACTAGTTTGCTCTTCTTTTGGAAGTTTTGCTTTTTGCCAACTCGAACTATTATGAGAAAAACTTCTTTATTTTTGTATGGTTTTTCATTACGTAAAACAGCATGGAAAAGGAATATAAAAACGAAGAATTCTTCCATCGGTGATACTGATAGTTCAAGACGTCGTCATTCTGGATTATAAATAGGAATTTGTGAAGTACCTAATTTTGTCTATATTGTGCTATTGATATGAGTGAAGATTTCGAAAGGGAAATTATGATTTTATCGCATTTAAAAATTGACATTTCAAAACATACTAATTTGTGATGATAAATCAGCGAAGGTTGGTGGCAAAATAGCTAAGTCATAGCGGGTGAGTCTTTTTTCCTATCCATATGAAAAATTGAATTTGGTAACAGTTTCTCGGAGATTTCGATTATTTTCATTCTACAATTAAAATAATGGATAATTAAATAACGGCCACCTACTGTGGGAGACAATTTTAGGGAAAATTCGATACCATCAACCCCGAAACTTTCAGCAAACTTACAATTTTCAGAGAATGAGAGAATATTACAAAAATAATCCTCTATCAATATGAAAGACTTACAAGCCGTTTAAGAAGTTTTTGATGAACTTTCGAGAAAATTAAATTCATTCAACTCCGAAAATATTAAGTCAACTCCATATTTTCAGAAACAGCTTTTTCTATCGATATGTATGTCTCTCAAGTAGCCTGAAGGTAGAGTTTTAGATAGATTTTCTAATAAATTCAATTTGACCCACTTCCAAATATCAAGTCAACTCTATATCTTCAGAAAGGGAAGAATACTATAAACAGCATCCCATATCAATATGGATGACTCGCAAACCGTTTAAGAAGAGAAGTTGCAGAGGAATTTTCAAAAAAATGATTTTTACCAACTTTGGAATATTTAGCTAGCTTTATGTTTTCAGAAAGAGAAGAAACCTATACTAAGAGCTCTGTATATTAAGAATCTCCCTAGAAGTGACTTGCGAGTCAAGTTGTAGATGGATTTCGAAAAACATCAAATTTGACCAATTCATATTTTCAGAAATAGATAGTGACACTGCAGAAAACATTCCCTATAAATATGAATGACTCGCCACCCATTCAAGGAGTGAAGTAGCAGATAAATTTTCAAATATGTTGAATATGACCAACTCCAAAATATTCCAAATAATATGATTCACTCGCAAGCCGCCTATGAGTGGAAGTTGCCAACTTCAAATTTTCAGAAAAAAATCACCCTACTTATAAGGCGGCGGTTACATTGGATACGAATTCGTACGAATTCGTGAGAAAACGCAAACAGTATCACAACAGATAGTTGAACAAAAAATTATGGAAAGAAGTAGCGACTGAAATGAAACTAGTAGGTATGTATTCCGTTATCTATTTATATTTATTCAAGAATAATTTTTGTTTTAACACTACATAACTGTCTCATTTTCCAAATTGTGTTCAATGAGTGTCGAAATAGTGCATAAATTTGTTCCTAATATCATAGGCAGTACGAGTAGCTCTGTTGAAACTTCGTGTTCCAACGGTTCGATCACGCGTTTGTTGAGGGGCAGTATTTTGAATGACTTCTGAGCTTCCCTCCAAATCAATAATTATATTATGCAACAAGCAAATATATTTCACAATTAAATCGACCTTGTCGGGAGCAATTTCTATTTCTGTTTTTAGAATTCTCCATTTTGAGGTAATTATACCATAGCGCATTCGACAAGGCGCCTTGCTCGGAAAAGGCAGTAATTGAATTTTTCTAGCTCCTGTGCAGATTTTGTCCAGAAAAAGGTCTCATTAGATACGGCTTTCATGGATAGGCCGTATCTTCGATGAAAACGTGTCGAACAATAATATTTGTACCCGGCAACGTCTTCGGTCCAGGTACACAGAATGTATTTTGTTCAAGATGATAGTAAAGAGATGAAGTAGTGAAGATACCATCATCGCTCTGCTTTCCATAATTTCCAACTTCAATACATATAAGCTTATATCGCGCATCCACCAAACCTTGAAGCACAATCGAAAAATATTTTTCATAATTGAAATAGGATGACCCAGATTCCGCAGGACATTTAATTCTAATATGTTTGCCGTCAATTGCTCCCACATAATTGGGAAATTTCCATGTTGTATGAAACTTTTCAGCAATGGATGAAAACATTGATTCTGTTGGATGATGACACCTACTTCATACTAAGTCTCCTCCCATATATTCAGTCACTGCCCATGTAAAGAAAGCTTTTTCTTAGATCGAAAATCTTACAGTTGGTTATGCAGGGACATGAAACCGTTTCTTTTCCAGAAACTCAGCAGCCATCGACTTCTCGTCAGTATATTCCCATCCCACCTCCATCACCGATATATAGTACAACCTCAACAGAGTACTCACAGCCACCGACTCCTGTACAGCACATAAACGAATCTTCATCTGGTTTTATTACTAATTATACGGATGGTACTGTAGCAGGATATTTAACTAACTTCCAGCCAAATACTTTTTGATAATTTACTTACTTACTTTAATGTTAGAATCAGTTTATGCAGTGATATGCACTCCCGGAAATTTGAGTGCTTAGAAATGTGACTCTCAATATTCTCTAATATATAGTCGAATGTGGATTGAGTCATTCTCGTGTATTCGAAAATTTTTCATTATTTCTTGATAGAGAATCCATAATCACTACTGTTTTCGTATGAACTGATATCATCCAATGTAACCACACACGCCTATTAAATTCTTAATAATTGATTCGTACGAATTCGTACTACTACATTTTCGTACGAATTCGTATCCAATGTAATCGCCGCCTAATACCTCCAATTGATATGTTTTTACTTTATATTAGTCCATATTACATCATGGATTTAACTTGACTACATGTATTGAATTTTCATCTAACAATAGCACTTATCTGATAACACAACTAGGACTCTTTCTGCACTTTAGTTACCCAAATTAGCGTCATCAGGAGATTACCAGAACTGATTACGTCATTTTATGACGCCAAATGAAGGCGCGTATATGAATCATTCCATGCTAGTAATCGCACGTTGAAAGGTGGGACCTCTTTTATCTCTAGCTTAAACAAGTTTTGAGTGCTAGGGGTCACCGTTCATGAGAGGCAACAGCTGGTCAACATCGTAATACATTTTTTGCCAGGATTTCCAATCCTATCGATATCAATTTTTTTCCAGATTCTCTGTTAATTAGAAACAATTCGTAAGTACTCAATTTCTCCATAAGAATGGGGATATAAAAATACATAATATGTTGAATCTAATGAAAACACTTTTTCCCAAACCAGAACAAAGCACATATTGGCAGCTGAACACAAAATGGAAGGTTTGAAATGGGAGTGTTGTATATTCGAATACAAACGGTTTCAAAAAATTTGATTACGTTTGGGCCTTCAAAACAGGAAATGAATGAAAACGACATCGAATATTTTCTAACCTCAATACTCGTAGTATTCGTACTATTGGTATCCAGTTGACACTTTCAGCTGGCCGTAAAATCACAAGTTTTGAGTCTTTTGAAGCTCTTTAGCTTACTCTAGGACTGTCTTTGGAGAGGCTCATATGTTTTTCACGATGATAGTTTTTTCAAATGAAATCCTACCTAATAATGGTAATAATAATGAAACGATTATTAATTCAGATTCAAATAGAAAAATTAAGGAGTAATCATAATCTACATATGTATATATTTGATTTAGACGAACATATATGTGTATGTCTTTCCTGTCATAGTGTCACATCATCATCAAGAATATACCCAGGATTCGTCGACCTCTCATATTCCTTTTATTCTAACTACCAGAAACTTATAAACTCTCTGAGCGAAGCCGGATACTCCATCTAGTAATTACTAATAATGACTTCGGATAAAATTCAGTCAAGCAAAAGTATACTTAAAGAAGACACAGAACTGAAATACAATCATGTTTCTGTTTGTCAGGCCGCTTGAGTTCGCGCAATAGTTTTAATTTTGCGATTACTCACAAGCTATTAATTTGAATTGTATGGTGTGAGAGATAAATGCTTAAAGGAACTAACATAAGGGCATTAAAACTTTTATTTTCATGGGAAAAGCAGGTTGCATGAAATATCCTACGATTGCACTTATTAGATCATTTAGCCTATTATAAATTATGCGAAACTCTCTCTTTTTTATCCTACCATAATCAAAGAAATATATTCACTTCGTAGTCATCAACGTAATCGTCTATAAATCTGGGCACATCACAGCTGATCGATGAGACATCATCAGAAGCCCAACATTTTTTCATTTCTGCCATCAGGCCATACACAGAATACACACATATTTCGAGCAACAAATTGCTTCAAATATCAGTATCAGTGTGTCAGTATGTGAATACCAACACGATACGTTTTTACTAATATCATAAATCCAGAGTAGCGTGGCGCATTTTATGCAAATTTCACCTTTTACGAATTCAAATATGCATTCGTGACTTACGCACGCATTTCATGAGGACATGTATATTCGCCATATTCGAGATTTCGTTTCATTTTTCGGCTGCTGCTTGTTGGAATTCATTTCCCGGAAGATATTTTTGAGAATATGATTTCTCAGATGGTAGCTGTATAAGAGATGACTCGTGACTTTCCTGAGGTGAAAACAAAAATGTATTGATGTGTTTTTGATAAACCAGAAATCTGTAACCTCTCAGAAGAAATACCTTTATCAAAAACCTACAATGTTCATTATTTCGACCAAATAATTTTTCATATCACCTGTTGTAATAGGTTAGACGTTAGCTAGTGTGTTAGATAGTTCTACTCATAAAATCGTAATTTTTTTCACGTCATTTTATGAAAAAATTTGCTGACAAAAACATATCATGAGCCAATATAGGACTATATATCCTTGATGGGAAAATTTTTGTAGCTGTAGACTCAGTAAATGATACAGTTGTTGAAATTAAGTCGATATTGCTGGCTGATTTGTACTGAAGCCTTTTCGAAGTAACGTGAAACCGATCTGTACACCCCACATATATGTCTTGTTGCTGCTCTTCATGTCTATTATCGTCCAAACACGTTTAATCACTGACACTGTTGCAATTTTTTGGTCAACCTTTCACCATCTATTGACTTACTTTGAATAGATCAACCTCTTTTGTTGATGTTGCAGCTTCCTGTTGAGCTTTCGGTATAGTTTCCAACATGTATACTTCTGGGACTGTATAAGCCTATATCTCAATAATTTTTGGTAGTAATCGAATGGATATCAGAGTACGGATTATACTTACCATAATTACACAATGTGTGATTTCAACGTATCATTTCGAATGGCAAAATCTGGAATAGGTTTATTTTCACGTATGTTTTACAATAACGATTCATTTATATATACACGAGCAGGTCCAATTCAAATACAAATAATACATTACTCTCTCTCTCTCTCTCTCTCTCTCT
>WOGR01009580.1:0-11278 GCA_015342045.1 Leptinotarsa lineolata | reverse complement strand
AAGTTTGCTGACGGATATCTGGAACGAAAAATGGCAAAATACACAATCCAAACTCAAAAAAATCAAACAGTAGTAGGACCATGGGATCATGGAAATTTGAAGAGGAGAGAAAAAGTGATTGTGACTCGATTCAAAATAAGACATACCAGGCTTACCCAGGAATACCTGATATCTCGTGGTGAGGAACCACAGTGTCAAATTCGTGTGAAACAAATCATAACGAAATGACCGATGTTCCAAACAGAGAGAAACAACTACAATATACCACAAAATTTGAAAAACGCTCTAGGACGACATCAAGTGAAGGATATTATTTGCTGTTTTAACTGATTTGAACCTTTTATGAAATTGTAACTACTACCTGATGATTTGTAATAGACACACTCCGCCGTTAATAACCATCAGGTTGATGCGGCTGATTGTAAATAAAAAAAATATTCTATTTGGATGGTTAAAATAATTTTCTGAATGACAAAAGACGATTTCGACTTTTACTGACTTTCGTTTCATTAGATCAATACCATGTCTCAAATACCTCCTTTATGCATCAGACGACTAACAGATCAGATTAGTGATAATTAAATCAGAGAGTCTTCATTATAATGCTCAGTTAAACTTCTCTACTCGAATACGCATCTGACAAATCAGACCTATTTACTGATACGAATTGCTAATTCTCTCAAAGGGTTTGCATAACTAACATCGGCATGACTTTCGTTTTCAGTTGTTGAAAGATGACACATCGCGGTACAATTATGTTTCACAGAGTTTAAACTAGAAGTTACTAACCGGCAGTTAGATTGAAATTATTGCCGTAACTTGGAGAATAAATTCAAATTGTTGGAACGTGGAATCTACATTCCTCAAAAGGATACATTTCTCATTTGTTAGTTCAAAATTCATATTATTGACCAACTATTGGTGGCAGAAATTATGAATATTGATGTCACAGAGGTAGAAAATATGTCAAATTTGAGCTGGTGGAAAAAAGAGCCTGTTATTGAATTTCCAAAAAATCCTATGTTACCCAAATTGGCACTGAAGAGCCCTGAGGCAAGTGTCTTACGGCGAAACATCGGTGTCTACCAGTGAGGATGGCTGAGTTCCATGCAAGTGAAATTTTTTACCTTTCCTTTAGTATATCGTGTAGAAATCCTGTTGATGATGACTGATTCAATTCTATAACGAATGTTTGGAATACAAACTGAGCAAAAAAAGTGTTTTTTGTATAATTCAGTGTTCATATAAAAGTATTTGTTTTGAAAGAATTTTTCCGTTCGTGTAATTCAATGTTTGTATGAAACTAGCTGTTTCGGAAGAGCTTTTTCTTCCATTTTGTGTTTGAAAGTTACTTATTTGCATGATCTACATATATATGTTCAGAGTTACATCTTTTCAAGATAATTGCTTCCTTCCTTTCTTTGGAAGATTTCCACATTCATTTTTGTATCAAGATGGTTAGTACGTTTGAAACTGTGTACGTTTGAAACTGCACTGAAAATATATTGGGCAACTTCATACGAGTGTGAATAACCATCACCTCTTGAGATTTGGTGCTTTATGACAGAGGCATTTTACATGGCGTTCCAACAGAAACTTGACAATCGGTAACCCACGATCAGAAATTTTGAAGAGCACAATTTTCGTTTCGAGGGGATTCAATTTTAATATGGACTTTATACTCAAAACTCCACCCTCCTGCGGACAATAGCAACTTCCAGTATTTCTTCAGTAAATTTGGAGGTCGACAGTCATATGATTTGAAGGTCTCTTGTCTAAAACTTCTGTGACTGAAAAAAAGTTCATTCGTCATGAAGATATTCGATTTACAATACCTTACAGTATTATAATGGTCCGATGCAAAGAGTAGTGAGTATTTGAAATATGTGAGTGGTCCTATTATTATCTATTTTCCATTCCATTTGGAAAGTAGCCAACAAATATTACACGTAAATCGAAAAATCTTTCTCTTTCTCCTCTTGAAACCAAAAAAAACCATCAATTGAACATTAAAATTCTCTTCCTCAAAGTATACAGTGTGTAAAAGCGAAATGGAATAAATTCATTATTTCAGTTACTGTACATATTTGAAAAAATCCTGGAACACGTCAAATCCAAATTATAATTTGACATTCTTCAACGTAAAAATGCCACCCCTATCTTCAACCCACTTCGAATGACAGGTACAATCCCCAATCTTCGAATAGAAGGTATAGGTTTGTGATATATCGTTTGAAAGGTCTCTTCCTTTTTTATTCAAAAATGTTATCACTTTCAAGTTTATTGCGACAATTACGATAAAAATACATTAAAATCATGTGGTTACCAAAATTCGATAAAATACACTCAAAAACTGAAATGTGATGCAGAAAGTAATGAAATTTAGAATACGAAAAAGAACCATAGATGTTAACGAAGTAGATGTTCAACCAAAAACTATGAATGTTAATGAAGTATATGTTCTAAATCTTCACCGCGAACGTCTTGGCAACATCCTAATCTCAAATAAAACTGTCTTCTAACATTATTCGACTGACCCAATGGCACACGTTATTTGTTCTTTCAAGTCATTCAAATCTGAAGGTTTAGTTCTGTAAACATTTTTTTTTTCATATCCCTATAGAAAGAAATCTGATCATGAAAGATCAGGTGATCGCGCTGGCCATTCAATCGATTCTTGCCTCCCCATCCACTGATTGGGATATGTTGTATTGAGGTATTGCCAGACATTAACTTGGGTAATATGGTGTTGCTCCATCCTGCTGAAACCATATCTCATTCACTGGAACTTGAGGGTTTGTTTCCTGGATAAGGATATGAATTGGCTAAACTTGGAATGGCATCATTCAAGTTGCCCTCAATGAAAAAGGGACCAATGATACGGACCAATGATAAGGTTCTCTACAATCCCTGCCCAAACAGTAACGTTGTACATCTTCCCAAGGACAAGTCCTTGGGAGGATGTACAATGGGTCACATGTGGCCTAAGTGCTGTGAGCCTATACTCATTCTCCCTACTCTATAGACACAGATAGGGCTACAAAATTCTCTATCAATCAATACGTATATAACACGACAGAGTAGAATAAATTTTTTTGAGCTATGGAATTACAAATACACATGACAACAAAATGAACGAAACTTTGAAACCACCCAGTTTTTTCCCAAATCTTCTAGCTATGGATACATTCAGAAATGTAGATACCATTGAGAAATGTTTCTGGTTTGCTCTTCATTTTCTACATCATATGCAGGAACTTTCTGTCATTTTAATCATTTTTTATTTTCTGGGATTTTTTTTCGTTTATAATGTTAGATAGATAGATAGATCTGTACTGTCTGAAATGTGATACATTTCGTAGACAAAGTGTGTCATGTTTGTGAATACATGAAATGTTTGAAATATATAAGATGGTTTTTTTTTCATTTTTTCCTTTTTTAAAGATTACATAGTATTCTCAAATATACAGTGAAAAATAAAAAAACAGACTCAAAACATCAAAGATAAGAAAAACTGTACAAATATGTTATCAATACAATTTCAAAATTACTTGATATAAATCGTATTACACATCGTGGTGTACTGAAAGACTAGAGTTTGTAGCAAAATAACCTTCCAAACTTTTGAAATACTTTCTCAAAACAAGGTTCTCTACTGATTCTCAGAATTTTTCGAGTTCATTAGTGAATGATGAAACTTAGATGGTCTTTTTTCCTATTTCGATATAGCCCGAATTTGTGCTGTCGTTTGTAAATCCGAGTACAAGACCATCTATTAACATTATTTACAATGCAAACAAATTTTTGTCATTCTGAAAAAAACAATCTCATTCAAAATTGAATGCATATGCATGATAATTCCTCAAAAGAAAACACCCAATCGCCATATCGCCTTTCCAAGCATAAAAACTATTAACGTACAGAAATCCATAAACTGCATTTATTTATTTGTTATCGCGTCTACCTACGCTAGTCCATAAAACACTCAATCGATTTTTCTGAAACTCCGTAATGACCCAACGAAGTTGAAAATCAATTTTGTCGCTCTGAATTCGAAATAATGTATTGTACTGTTGGCAGCACTGAATTGACAGCTTATTAACCTCGTCGTATCTGCGAAGGCGTCGGAAACGTCTCATCCTAATGGACTTTGATGGATCTTCCCCATGTTTTCCACTCGATAATACATTTTCCTATTTAGGATAGAGTTTATCGATCAACTACTTCGGATCATCTCAAGCGGGTTGAAATTGTACGGGATAATTTCATCAACGAATCGATAAGACGTACGTCAGATCCACCTGTTTTTTTGAAAGTTTGTGATCGATGTTGTCGGAATTGATGGAGATGGATATTGTGTGGGCAGGAGAGGGGTGGTATTATATACATCATGTACCAGGTCGCTTATCTGTAGAGACAGGTCTCCTACATCCTGTTATGTGTTCAATCAGAGCATGCACTTTGAAATCGATAACTGGGTTACAGGCAGTCTGTTCTGAATATTAGGGCAGATGACCTGAGCTCAACTTCGTTCAGTGGGCACTTAAGGGGGAGAGACTCCATGTCCCCAATGACCGCTAGGGAAAATCCTCCACAACATCAATCATTCATTGAGAAGTTCACTTCTTTATAAAGTACAATTCAGCAACTTGATTCATTTTGAATCACAAAAATCGTTACAGCAATATTTGGTGTCAGGTGTGTGGTTTCTCAAAAAAATTTGTTTCTAATGTTTTGAAGGATATCTTTGCTGGCATGTCATAATACGCAGCACAAAAATTTCCATGTAGTCAACGTACACGTTATTGATCCACGCTATTGAAAGCTTTCGACAAATTGAGAAATATCTATGCCACATAATTTCTTCAATTCAGACTTCTGTGTATTTTCTTCAAGAATCCAAATTTTTATAACCTTTCCTCTGAATCAATTTTTCACAATACCACTTTGAAACTCGCATCTCCAATTTTCTATATTATCAGTGATACCTAGTTTATTTTTCATTGGATCCAGAGTGGAACCTTGAGGAACATCGGCAAGTGAATTTCTGGAGAAACTTTCTCATATAAGAGATGATAAAGCTCACATACTATTTTTTATTCAAAGGAAATGCTTGTATCCAATCAAGGGCAGTATAGGTAATAGCATAGGTTTTCAATTTATCAATGAAGATTAGCACACTCGAAACTTACTCTGCTTTCTTTGTTTCAGGTAACTTGAAGTTGGCATTTCTGAATCACCAGAAAATTCACACTGCTGAGGGTGAGCACTTCACAATCACATTTCATCACTCTTCCAATATCTGCTGAATATTCGATATTTTATAACGGAAATTGCAGGTTGAATGAAACAAAATTCATTACGACAAAATGGTGAGCCTTTCAGAGTATGAAATCAAATTATGAAAAAATCAGCTCTCAATGGAACCGTTGCGGTATTCGGGAATGAAACACTTCAAATGGGGGAAATTCAGAGATTTCATTCCAGAGCTGTCTCATACTTTAATGAAATTTAAACTTTTATCATGTTTTTAATATAAGTCAATACACCAAGAGATACGTGCCGTGCCCAAAGTTTTTGCTATTTTTGGATCTAGTTCCTTTTTTCTTCCACATCATGATTATTAGCAACACATATTTTGGAGATAGTGAATAGAAAATAATGCTTCCTGAATGATTAGTCAGATTCAGGCCTATTTAATACGGTTGGTTATACATAAGTAGCTGCATAACTAGATCATTTCACACGCATGCTGTTGTGATATTTAATGCAATAGCTTCGAAATGTGTGAAAGCTTTTATTCATTTAGAACTGACTGACACTAGGCAGCTCCAAAGTGGGTCGATCTAATCGATCCACCCCCTGGAATGGGTTTGTTGTGATTCACACATATTCAAATTCGACAAATGAATTCAGCTTTTCGACAGAGCCAATACCTTCATTCGGTTAGTAATCTACCAGGTCACTGATTTCTTTGTGAAAATCGATCCCTGCGATTGCCTTCGTCAGGGAGATGAGCAACACAAATCTGTGGCTCGGGAATCAGCTCTCCTATGACAAATTTCAGGAAAATACAACCCCATGGCTGCAGGATACCAACTTCATCCACTAGCCAGGAGAAACTCTCCTGATCCCAACAGGTAACTTGTAGCCATAGAGGCCGAAATATGCAGCTCGGAATCGTACCATCTTCTAAAGAATTTTCAAAGACAACCATAATGATATATTGA
Organism: Leptinotarsa lineolata; assembly: GCA_015342045.1. NCBI lineage: Eukaryota > Metazoa > Arthropoda > Insecta > Coleoptera > Chrysomelidae > Leptinotarsa > Leptinotarsa lineolata. The sequence continues at coordinate 5,048 of WOGR01009580.1, read as the reverse complement.
AGAGATGCCAGGTGATTTGATATTGCTGTTGTCAGATGTTTATAGTGTAAGATTTCAGCCTAAATGACTTCAGCAATCTTTACATACGAGGTCATCTGTTTATCAGCTATACCTAACTACACATCAGGGCTTTTTTCGCCTCTGGTTTCGGTGAATCATCTCAGCATAAATGTTTGCTTTTCTGCCCAGGAAAGATTTGATCCCATACTTGCAGATTCCACCTTTGCTGCTCAAGAATTCGGTGCAAGGTAGATTTAAAAAAGACATTTCACTCTTGAAAAAGCGACAATCGCTTTCTAGCTCAAAGTACATCATTAAAGTCTGAGGGTTCGATTCTTTGGTTACTTCATAATCCTACGAGTAGCTAGAGGAAGGAGGTCTATCGCAACAGAGCCCCGAATCACTTTGATAAGACTTTCTGCGACAAGGGGGTGTGCAATATTTTGAAGGTTCCGTTAGTAGACCTGATTGGTCTCAGAGTAATGCATCCTATCGGGATGGATACACACGCCTCAAGATGAAGCGCCATTCATGAGCACTTTTTTCTCCCCCTCACTTGGCAGGGCGATTCTTACGTCCTTCGCTGCAAAGCGGTATCTATACAGTATGCTTAACTTAAAAATTCAACGCATCACGAAGTATGAGTTCCAAAAATTTTCTCGGACAGTCAAGCGGCGTTGGAAGCTCTTGGCTGCTACCAAGCAACGTCAAAATTGGTAGCAAATTGCCAAAAATGACTCTCCTCAATAGAAAGACTGGCCCCACTGGCGTGGAGGGCAACGAGACTGCTGGCTACCTTGCAAATGAGGGTGCTGCAAGTAGTTCCATCGGTATTGCTTTAGGATTTTCCAAACAAACATTGAACACCTGGATGGCAAGAAGTTTTGAAGACTTCTAGCAAAATCTTCCAGAATTGGCTCACTCCAAGGCGTTCATTCACCCTTCGAAGCTCGGAACCAAAAATTTGTTGAACTTCAGTACGGATGAACTACGATGTCTAACAGACCTCTTTACAGGTCACTGTCGTCTGAATCATCATATGCAGAGTCTCGGACTGACAGAAGACAGTATGTGTCGCCTCTGTTTGGAATATGATGAAACAGTAGAGTATAAACTTTGTGCCTGCCCCGCCGTGGATCGAATCAGGTTTTTAGAGTGTGATAGAACCACACTCTTGCCATCTTACCTGAAAGATCACTCACCATACAAACTTATCGGCTTTGTCAAGAAGCTGGGTTTATTTGGTCGAGTTTGAATAGGTGCGAGTCACAATAAACCCTTGTGGGTTGCGGTGGAGGGTCGAATAGACCCACTCACTTCTGACCTTACCTTTTTTTTAAGGGGGAGAAAGACCTTCGAACACACGGGACCGACTCCACGAGTGACTGGTGCTTCGTTAGCCAGTGAAACTCCCCCCTCTTTGAAACGAATGATCCATCCGGTACCGTCCATTCGGACATTCGTCAGATGGATCTGGCATCTCTATATTGCCTGCCTCTCGATCTTACTCTTGCTGCTGCTGTCGCTCGCGCTCTTCTCGCTCTTCTATAGCCATTACGGTATTGGCATACTTCCGAAACTCTCTCCAATTATTGTTTCTTGTTACCACAAAATTCCCTATGGCAAGTGGCTCTCCGATGCCAGCTTGAAGGGTCTGCCTCTCTGCTGTCTATCTCGGAAATAGAAATAACGTATATTCAGCATCGTCTCTTTTATCTTGGCAGTAGGCGCACTCTTCACCAAGATTCCTTACGATTCGATGCGTATAGCTGCCGAAGGAGCCATGTCCTGTCAGGAGCTGCGTTGCGAAATATTTAGTTCCCCTGTCTTTGAGGAGCATCCAGTCTTTCACTGATGGTACCAATTTTTTTGTACACTGGGTCTTTCCCTGGTTGTTGTCCCACCTCTCCTACCATTTGTCCATAGTTATTTCCCTCGCCCTTCTCATTCGTGCTGCCAACGCCTCTTCTCCAGTCCTCTCGTGAGTGTATTTTCTCTCAGCAGCAAGGTCTATAGGGATCATGCCTGCTACGACCTAACCTAACCTTACTACATTTTCAAGGCAGTGGTTAGCAATTTGATAATTTTTTAAAATCCTACAATTCAATTGGAAGTAATTTCAAATTTCGGAGAATATACCAGGAACATTCTTCTTTCATGAAATTCGTAAATAATGGAAATTAATGGCAACCTCAAGTTAACATATTACATGGACCCACCAGCTTATGAGTGTTTGTTGTAAACATAATCCCCAAAGTAAAGCTATAAAATACCGCAATATTCACAAACTGTTGCTCGCTAACGGTTTATAAGTATCCAGTATCCAGTTTCACGACGCCTAAGAATTTCCTGAAACTGGAATGGAAATGCGAAGGGTACCTTGTAAATTTAATTGTGGGGGTGAAATATGCATTGCTTTCGTCATAATTTGCAGGATTGAGTACAGGGCAATTTTATTACGTGTGGTCGTTATGCCATTCGGTACATTTTGATATAACCAAAACGTTGCCTTGAGCATGGCATGATTTTCAGCTACAGATAGACCTATTACCGTCTTTTCGTTTCAAATGGGTCAGATTATATTTTCTTGGTGAATTTAACTAGTTCGGACTTCCACTGTCTGAACTAGTCTTTGAAATCTATAAAAGAACAAATAAAGTTGGAATGAATAGCTAGAAATGAAGACAAAAGCGGGAGTGCACCGTTTTTCCGCTCAATCATAGTTTTCCATTTGTTGTTCATCTGGATGAATGCGCTATTGGACAACATAAATGCAGCTTCTTTCAACTCTCTCGAACCAGTGTTCCTCTCTGTGAATGGTCTCCACTTGGGACCACTTGCTATTATGTTGATGGGTCCAAACATGCTCTGTTATTCCCAATTTGCTGAAATTGCTTGAGATAAATACACGGCAAGGTGAAACCAGCAAACAAAGAATAGCAGAGTATGTTTGGCCTCATCAACATAACAACAAGTGATCCCAAGCTGAAACCATCCACAGGAAGGGACACCGGTTTGAGAGGAAGTTCGAAGAAGCTGCATAAATGATGTTAGATGACGCATTCAGTCAAACTGACATGAAGATACGCAACATATGAAAACCTATAATCCAGTGGAAAATGGGCAACCCCCGCTAAACCGGTGAAGCGGAGAGAGGGAAGAAGAGGTAGGTGAAATCATTCGAATGAGATATAAATAGTAATCTCTCGGATAAATAGTCTAATCATCACCCGAAGACGATTGTGGATACTAACAATCGAAACGTAGTGAAGAAACTTGGTTTGAAATCTTTTTTTAAATTTTTTAATTTATGTTTTTATTTGTTTGATTTTTTGCCTATTTTTATTGTTATTTCTTTTTAATCTGTGGTCATTTTCATTATTCATCATGATTTTTATTGTAATCCCATTTCACGTTCAAATGTTTGATATATTCAACTAGTAATCGTAGTAATCGATATAGTCATGTCATTACCTTGGAAATTGTCTACAGGTCCTGATGGAATTCCGCTATTCCGAATTGAAAAATGTATTTTCACCCTAGTCAAACTTATTCACATGATATTCAATATTTCCTTGAAGTCGTCCATCTTTCCAGAATATTGGAAAAACAGTTTTTTGAAACCTATTCATAAAAGTGGATCACATAATGATATAAAAAATTATCGAGCAGTCTGCAATCAATCAGAATTACCCAAATTGTTAGACAGCTAATTACAAAAAAGCTAACATGGGATTGTAGACATATAATCATTAATTAACAACATGGATTCAGTCGTGGTACATCTATCACCACAAATCTGCTCATTTATTAACATTGTATAATGAATTCCTTCAAAAATAGACACCAGGTGGATTCTATTTACACAGATTTCTCAAACGCATTTCACCGAGTAAACCAGAATTTGTTGTTGCATAAACTAAACGCTTTTGGTATGCAAGAAAACATTCTGAAATGTACTGAAAATTATCTAGCATGCAGAGTACAATTTGGAAAATATGCTAACAGTATCTTCCTCAATCACAGTTTCATCGGGTGTACTACAGGGTTCTAAATTAGAGCCATTACTTTTCAATCTATTTATAAATGACTTTATAATGAATTTCTTTTGTTTGCTGATTACCTGTAAATGTTTAAAGTTATTCATGACTCAACTGATACAGAATCATTACAGTACAATTTATATAACTTTGTTTGCTGGTATGATATAAATCTTCTTCAATTGAATATACACAAGTGTCAAAAATTTACTTTTTTCCGGAACGAAAAATCCCATAAATCGGCCATATAAAATCAATCAATCAAAACTGAAAACAACAAACACAATCAGAGATTTAGTAGTCACTTTTGACCCAAAAATGTTATTTGAACTCATATTGCAAATTTTACTACTAAATCACTAAAAATGTTAGATCTGCAAATGAATCAATAAAAACTATATATTGTTCAATTGTTAGATCAATAATCGAATACAATTTCACAATTTAGTACCTTTCATACAATGTGTATAGTAATATGCTTGAAAGTGTGCAAAACAAGTTTCTAAGGTACTCTGCATATAAACTGGGATATCATATTGGTGAATATGACTATAAAATTATATTGAACATTCTCAACTTGAATACTCTGACTCATAAAAGATTAGAATCAGATCTTTCACTTATTCATAAAATAATCAATAAGCATTAATTCCCCGGAACTTGTCGAACTTATAACTTTAAATGTGAATCCAGGAGACCAAGAAATTCGGAAATCTTCAACCCTTTTGTCGCAACTATGGCCACAATGAATCTGTAAGTGAGAACATTCAAAAAGACTGTGGAATGATTGTAATTCGTTGGGAAAGGAAGTTTTTGGCTTTCTACTACTCCATCTTGATACAAAGAAATGATCCAAAGAAAGGAAGGAAGCAATCATTCTTAAAAGAAGTAACTCTAAACATAGATGTATAGATCATTCGAATGAGTAACTTTCAGACACAAAATGGAAAAAAAGGCCTTCTGAAACAGCTACTTTCATATAAACATTGAATTACACGAAAGAAAAAA
>WOGR01009579.1:0-11278 GCA_015342045.1 Leptinotarsa lineolata | reverse complement strand
ACCCTCATATCCATTTATATTTTTAAATGTGCTATGTTCGCAAGACACAACTTATCGGTTTTTGCGACAAATGGATCTGAACACGAACATAATACACAGCATGGAGCTTTTTTAAAAATTCCACAACACAGAACCTCATTATATGAGAACTCCCCACGGTACAATGCAATCAATTGTTATAATAAGTTACCAAATCAGTTGAAACAAATTACCAATGATAAGGTTTTTCACAAGAAAATTGAAATCTTTTTACTTAGAAAGTGCTATTATAGTTACCAAGAGTTTATGAACGATAATTCGATAGATACAATTCTTACATGACTTTTACCTTTTTAATGGGTAAAAATATTGATTGTTTATTTTAATTTTTATATACAGACACTCAAATTCATATGTAAAAATTGACAGATTTTATTTATTTCATTTTTTATTTATACATATGTCCGTATATTTTTAGTGTAACAAATTGTAATATTATACTATAAGGGCTTACCATATATAACTAGCGTACCAACAAATGGTTAATAAACTAAACTAACCTGAACATTGTTTCAATTATAATTTCCGTTATCGATAGAAATTGAAACAAGAATTCTACTGACTAAAAATATGAAATATTTTTAGTAAATCATTCATATTCGATATGAAATATCCACTTTTGCTTCAACGGTATATCAAATTAGATTATTGTGTGTCTCACGTAATCGATCAGGGGTGTTATTGTATTTCCGAATTTGAGGAAATCACGATGTATTGTTAGGTAACACGAATATCGCAGAAAGAGAAACGAAATTGAATATATCTTTCCACTCAATCACATCAGAATGACATGTGTGTCTTGTCGCACAATACGGTAGTTTCTATGATTCTCAATTCATTACTTTTTCGATATGGTACAATAATAGAGAACCATAAAAGTGATACAAAAAACATTCAATGCTTTATTTCAATATTCAGAATTTTGTTTTTGTGAAATGAGTTGACTTGCACCGGGTAGTTGAGAATTGAAAGAGCTGCATAGGTAGTAGTGCCACTTCCGTTCCATTTCAGTAATTTTTTCAGTGAGGTTTATTTAAAATCTGGTCCTCTTTTGAACAAAGTTGGCACAGTTAACAATAATGTCCATATTTACTTTCATGCCATTCAAGAAAATGGGGTTATATCTGCAACTTAAAAACTAAAGGACTAGCTGACATTAGGTCCAGATATGATTCCATCATTTTTATTTTAGGCTTATGCAGGGTCATCAGCAAAACCCTCAACAAAAACTCATGTCTGATATCTGGTACATTTCCAGATATCTGGAAATTAGCTGAAGTATGTCCTGTATACAAAAGTGGCGAAGAATCACATATGGACCTATATCTATTTTATGTATGTAAGTTTTTGAGATTATTTTATATAAATGCATATATGTCTCCGTTCAACGGCAACTATCTCAACTCCAACATGGATTTGTTACTAATCGTTCTATAGTTACAAATGTAGTCCTTATAACTCAAGTATTTCCGAAGTATTAGATAACAATGGCCAAGTTGATGTAATACATGCGGATTTCTCAAAAGCATTTGATGAAATTGATCATGGTGTTTTGCTCAATAAACTAATGGAGTTTGGTTATTCGAATACTGCCTGTCAGCTGATGCAACCCTATTTGACATGTAGAAAACAATTCGTGTCCGGTTATGAATCTAGAACATATATAGCTTCTTTAGGTGTACCGCAGGGCTTCAACCTAGGTCCTCTTTTGTTTTTATCATTTATTAATGACCTATGTGAAAGTTAAAGTTTAGCTTGTGAGCGGTTATGTTTCGCAGATGACTTATTTTCTGTAATTGAGGAAGTAGGTGATTGTGTAAATCTTCAATCTCAATTAGAATTTCTTGTTGCCTGGTGCAGCAGTAATAGATTGAAATTCAATGCGGAGAAATGTAGTAGTGAGTTATAGTCAGACCTACTGAAATGCGATGTCATCAAAGATCTAGGGGTAATATTCGACCATAAACTAACATTTGGTGAACATATTCCACAAAAAGTTTCAGAATCCTTGAGAGCTTATGGTTTCATTGTTAGAAATTGCAAAAACTTTCATAATATTGAAGATATGAAGCTGTTGTATTACACCTACGTACGTTAGAAGATCGAATATGCAAGCATCGTCTGGAGTTTATTCTATGAGATTCATAATCCATGCATTGAAAGAGTTCAAAGAAAATTTTGTAAATTTCTAATTTTTGGGATAGATACCCTGAGAGGGGTATAATTAATGATGTTATATATGAACGTTTGGAACTTTTCAGTTCAGAACATCTCAGGAAGTGTGCATCAACCATATTTTTATTCAAAGTAGTAAATGAGAGACTTGATTGTCACAAAATCCTGGAACAAACTAACTTCAACGTACCACGGCCACTTTCACGACCTCAGTCCACATTTAGACCTCTCAGAGCAAGAACTAACATAATGCTCAATTCTCCAATATATGTTATGTGTACGAATGTCAATAGCATTTGTTCCCATTGTGAAATATTCTTCACAAACCTCCAAAACCTTATTAGAATAGCAAATGTGTAGGTAATTAGAATTGTTTGTTTGTTCATTTATTTCTCTTCTTTTACAGTTAAATATTGTGAATATAATTTTTACTGTCCGATAAATGGGTAACTGTTGGACAATGAAGCTATTATTATTATTATTATTATTATTTCATTGTTCGGCATTTGGGTGGGAAAGATCCTATGCATCATCAGTAAGTGAATTTATGAAAACTGTGCAAGCACTTTTGTTGAATTAGTCATACTTCGATTACTGTTTTTACTTTTTGAAGATTTTCATATGATGTTATAAGACGTCATTCTACTTCGGAACTACAAAAATCACACATTTTCATTATCAAATGACGCCGTGAAAATTCAGCTTTGGCTTGCGGTCTATAATATTTATGAGAACATAATCTTACATCGACTCACATATGCATACAGTGTGACACACTTAAGATGAAGACACCCCTGTATTATAGTCATTTTTGAAAGTATATATTTGATTATTGGTACAAGTCGCACTTTTCGCAATACTCAGCTCGAGTGACAGCCTCAAACCACGCCTATTGCGATCCCGCGAAAAGGGCAAATTCTCGATATGTTGCTTCAAATTCCTTTGTTTAGCATAAGCTAATATACAATACGTTTGATCCTAACTATCATTAGGCTAATGTCAAAATATTCAAACAATGAATTACAAATATATACATATATATGACTCAAATGTAATGTCTACACAAAGGTGGGCAATAAAGATAAGACAAAAATTCTGATACAGATACAAAGCAACAAACACAACATTGTAAAAACCTCGGAATAGAAATGAAGTTATTGAACTCAATAAATAACAATAAAATGAAATCAAAATCACTTGCCCATTATGTGCATTTTCAACCTTTCCTTGAATTGAACTACCGAATTACAATCTTTGCATGATCTGAATTATTGAAAGCCAACATTCCTGCATGATGAATAGATTTTTCAGTACTCCTCTTATTTTTGGTTCCTGAAAGGATATTTTGGTTAATTCTGATATTATAATTATGATGATTTTCATTGTTATTTTTCTGCTCAAGTAGTTCGGAGATAGATGATGATGCATCCATTGTATGATAGTACATTTAGTCTTTTGATGACATAAGTTTCAATTCTCTCAACATGTTGACTATTGGCGTGTCTCTTGGTACCCCCAGTATGATTCTCATGGCTCTATTTTGTTGCTTTTGAAGTCAATTAAACTCGTTTTTATTAGACGCAGATAGTATTGAAGAACAGAAAGTAAGATGTGTCAAAACTGATGAATTATAAATTGTAATTTTCGACCATCTAGATAGGCTAGGTGATACTCTCACCAGAAAATTGACCTTATTGGTGGTAGTTTTTATCACTTTCAATACAAGTTAGTCCTTGGTCAATCAATACTCCCAAATACACCACTGCAACACTTTCAATATCCTCGTTAGCAATCTTTATACTAATTCTTCTATTTTTGATTTCGTTATAACCTGTTTTATTACTCAGTAAGATACATTTTGTCTTTTCACTATTCAGTTTAAGAGTGTTGAAATTACACCATCGACTTATTCTGCAGAGCTAACTATTTAAAGTATCTAACAGCTCATTGATGTTACGGGAACAGTAGTACATTAAGGTTTCATCTGCAAACAAACTAATTTTGCACTCAGATATCTCGGAAACAAGGTCATTTATATACAAAAAGAAGAGTAAAGGCTCAAGTGTACTACCCTGTGACACTTCATTATCATTAACAAGATTGAGTAGTGAATTCTTTATAGTCTCGGAAACATTCAGCGGTGAGATTATCATTGGCCACGTCACAATTGATTTACCACGGCCAGCGGCGGCCGCGTTATCTTTTTTAGGGAGTGATTCACAACAAAAAGTTAAGAGGACTCGTGCAGGAATTTGGTTATCGGCAAGTTTATGGGCAAGAGTGTAGGACTGGCTAAGGCCCTATCATCAAACATTTTCTGCGTCCACGGGGGGGAGGGGGACCTGGCTGGATCCATCATTGTCTGGATGAAAAATATCATAGTTATCGTAGTTGACCTAAAAAAGAGGCTGGCCAAAAAATACACATACGTCATCATCAAATGAAAATATGAGATAAAACACTTAATTTTATTTAGCATCCTTTTCGTCTACAAGTAATAAGCAGAGACAAAACATTTAACGGTTATTTTCAATAAGAGAGAGCTTTCATTTGGAAGAGAGATAGCTATAAGATTATGAAATATAGGCAGTTTCTTAGATTTTGGCTAAAGATTCTTTAGTATTTTGATAGACAAAAATCGTCTTTCGCTCTACTGTACAATTTTGAGTAATTTTTTTCCTTCATATTGAATAAATTAAATATCTGTTTTAACATTAGTTTTTGAATAATATATTTGTGGTATATTATTTTCTTTTCAGATCAGCACAATGAACACTTGACAATGAACGACAGCATCTACCTTGGAACCCAGAGAATAAATTTCACACATCCCGCAATAAGGTGATTTTTATTTTGAGAACACCGTTAATGTACAGATAGAATGTTTTTTTTTTGTTTTAGCCTGGATATACTCTTTGAAAACCTGACGGTCAGTCACCTGACAAATATTATACCTAGTTTTTTCAACGAGAAGAAACAGATTCTCAACATAACTTTTCCGCACATCTTTACCGAAGCAGAGTACGATTTGACGGGCAACATCGGAGATCTATTCGACATCTTTGGGAAGGGTCACTTTCGGTAATAATAATTTCAGCACTTGAGTTAAATATTGTACTGTAGTGAATATTTTCTAAATGTTATTTGGAAAGGTACTCAAAGTATTCTTGACATTTATGGATTTTTCATTTGTCTGAAATCAAAAAAAAGTTTTAAAAATAAATTAGATATCGGGCAACTCACTAATCTTCTGGTCAACTAGACTGCAACCCAAGTATCTCCAGTAACGCTGTGACACTTCCAAGTGTCTCAGTCGACGCTTGGGAACAGGCAGATTGAGACCCTGGCGTTAGGTCACAACTCTCGAAGCGTGTCACTGCCTGTAGAGTAGGCGAAAACCTTTCTGAAGGTGCATATGACATACTCAAGTTTAGGTGAAAAAACGCCTTACCCCTTGCCTCTCGTGTGAACTAACTCAGCTAATGCCGCACAGAAAACTGAAGTGGAACCATCAGACACCTGTGCAACGTCTCCCATTTGGAAGATTCGTCGCAAGTATGGATGGATGGAATGTCTGTAAAAATATTTGAAAATCTACTTCTAAGTGCACTACATGTTTCGGTTGAATGCATTAATAAATCATTCAGGAACGGTATATTTCCTACCTGTCTGAAAATAGCTATGGCTATTCCTTTACATAAGGGCGGAGATCTGAAAAACCCCTCAAATTTCAGGCCCATTTCTTTATTATCGACCCTTTCAAAAATTATTGAAAGATTGGTGAAAAAAAAGACATTTTGTATTGTTAATGTAATCATTTTTATGACTTGAGTTTTATCAATTGTTTACATCGAAAGCTTTAATAAATTCTATCGGAGGCAAAGGTTTAGTATTGACTGTGGATCTCTATAGTTACTTACAAAAGTTGAGGTTATGAATGTGAAGCTTTCTCCAAACCTATTTGTATTACAGGGCATGTTTCAATGCCTAATAATAAATCAGTATCATCGGCAAAAACTGTTATGGTTTATCTATGTTTGAATGATTACATAAATCGTTCATGTAACTAATAGAAGACAAATAACTCGTAATACTTTCTTGGGGTATTTCTACTTTCACTACAACCCTCTCAGATTATTACGTCCCATCATGTTCGTTAATAGTTACTATAAATTGACCATCAGTTAGGTAAGACTCAATCCATTCCAGTTGATTTCTTCTTATCATGAGTACCTCGTTGTTTAAGCAGTCAAATGCTTTTGACATATTCAAGAACATACCCAAGTGCTGAATATTTTTTCTCATAGGTTAGTTGTATTTTAACCGGGAGATGGCACTGTGGGTTGATGTCTCTCGTAGATAATATTTGAAACGAGCATTAATCTCTTGTGAAGACCTGTCTATAGGATAGAAAACTATCTTTTTGGCTCTTGTTTCAACTGGGGATCTGTTTGCAGGGAAAGCTGCTGAGAGACAGAAAACTGTTTCCAGTTCTTGATCAGTATCGTTTTTTGCCTCTGGTTACATCTGGTGCATAGCAATTGTTATATGTAATGCTAATCAATAATGAGTTATTGAATTCTTCGGACTATCAACTCTCAACAGTTTTCATTTATTTACAGGGGGCATATGATTGACATGTCAATCGCTTTGACTTTGGATTTTTTTTTCAACTCGACATCGATATGCGTGCCAGCCACGGTGGATGTGAGATTAGGAAAAGTGATGGTGAAGATTTTTTTTTATTTAGTTTCAGAAATGTTTTCATCTGCCTAAGCATATTTTTGTTTCAGCTTAATTTTAGCCACTTCATGGGCGATGAAGATTTGGAGAAGCTGATGAACAAAGGGTTCAGTACGATACTACCAGAAATCATTAGAGTGTTTTGGGAAGAGATGAAAGAAGGAAATGATCCTGCGATCGAGAAGGTAAAACCCAGTCGTAATATACGTAGTGTATCTCTTACATTTTATTTGTTTTCAGTGGATTAATTCCATCATCAACGGAAATCCAGCTGTATCATCGGCGATAGAGAAAATGATTCAGGAAAGGTCACCGGTTTCGTAAGAAACCCAATGAGTTATAAGAGTTGCCTGGTATAAACTGGATGAGGAGCTCGATAGCAGTAGTGATGTAATGTTGATTTCTTTTCAAATAGTTTTGATTTTGTTAGTGACATGACAATAAAGCAAAAATAGTTTCTTTGCAAATATTTTCTAGAAACCTGATGTGTGATAAGAATATACTGTCTACCTTCAAACATAAACACAATCAATGAATAAATTGATAATTTGTGTTAAAAAGTAAGTTGGAAAGTAATGCCTCGTTAATCCTTCAATAACATGTCTTCTTGAGAGCTGTCGTTGGTCAGCGATTATATCCATAATCGTTGGTAGGGATTAGTCCCTAAAAGGCTTTTGGTAAACGAATTAAAAAGTTTCTAATAGCGCCATCTATTAGTTAGTGTCCGAATTGAAAGTCAACTCCAAATTATGTTTTACAGATTTCAATTGTACAAGTTTCAACACTTTTTCTTTTCGGTAGATGGCACTTACGTTCATATGTCAATAGGCTGTATTTGTTATTTTAAAAGTTTAATAGGTGAAATTCTGACGTGAAGTAGTCTGATAACTTGGTTAGTGAAAAACTAATCGAGATACCATTTTCAGTTTTGGAAAAGCTAAGAGGAATAAGAGTTTTAGTAGAAATGTTTTAGGTTCTGCCATCTATGAGATAGTGTACTCACTACTAAAATCTTAGCCTGAAATGTTTTAATTCTGGTTCAAGTTTGACTATCAGTCTCTAGATGGCGACTCAATCGAAAATAAAACATTACTCGAACCTATAGAAATAGATGTCCTAATATACATAAGGATTATACAAATATATGTTATTAAACAAAATAAACTAAAATACTTAAGACCTATACAGTAAAAAATGGTGTGTAAAAAGTATCAATAGTTAATGATAGAGAAAAGAACGATGAACAACTCAGTTGGTGCTCGTAGATATTGGGATAAGGAGCGTTTGAAGAATTGGCTTTGTTTATAGGCTATATACAAAGCTATTAGATAAGACTCATTAATACAGTTTATTGCATGATTTTCCACTGTAAATCATTTATAGTGAATATCATAAAATAAACTGTATTAACGAGTTTTAATATGGATTTCCATATCGGCCAGTTCTATTCAACTGTTAGATAAGAGTCCCAACGAAAGATTTTTTCAATCTAGCGGTTTTCCTCTGTTGATTAAAAACACTTTGTTTCAAAATTGAATTTGATATTTCCTGCCATCTATTAGTCAATGTTGAACAGTGTTTACAGAATTTTAAAACTTCAATTGAGAATTTTTACTATCGTTCCCTAGATGGCGCCATAGTGTTTTCGAATTCGAATAACAGCCATAATCGTTATTAAAAAACCAATTTTCAAGATTTGTTTCGATAAGAACTTCCATTTGAAACATGGAAAAAGAGGTTTCTATGAAGGATATTGTTTTTAACAGTAACGTAAAGTGTTTCATAAAACGACATAGTGAATAGTAATAACTGAACAGAAAAAAGTTAAAATCGGAACCTTCTAGTAGAACCAACCAAGTTGGCGTCTTCAGGAGATGAAGAAGTACTTCACCTCCCAAAGACGCCAAGTTTGTTGTGAAACGCGCGTCGAGAAGAGTATTTCCGTTCTGGTGTTTGGGAAAAGTGAAACATATTCATTTTGTAGCCAGTGAGAAAAAATAAAAGGACAAAAGAAAAATAAACATTTCTTTTTATTGACTTATGAACAATCTATATATTCTCTTCTAATTCACTTCTTTGGCCTACTTTTCCTTTTTCCTTTACCCTTCTTTTTCTGTCTCTGTTTCTTCTTTTCCGAAAGCATCTGCGCCTTGACAATCTGATCCGAATTCTTCAGTTCTGACTTCCTTTGCTTAATCTTGACTTTTTCATTATGCCTAGCCCAATGTGTGTTCGCTCTCCTGTGCAATTCTGTGAACATCGAGTTATTAATACACATTTCGAGAAACATCTCGGAACTAAATCAATTGAATTCTGAGAGAAATGAAAATTGAACAAGATCCGCAGGATGAAGGAAAACAAAAAAAGAAGGAGAGGGGAAAATGAATACATACCTCTTTTAGGTTGTTCCTCGTCACTATTCTCGTCATCTTCTGCGCCTGTCTTCGTCTTTTCCTTCCATTGGGCGTAACGATCGCTTTTGTATGTCGCAGGTATCCAAGCTCCTGACTCTGTTCTTATTTTGCCACTTTTCGCGCTCTGAAATGATAGTATGAGGATTTTACATACATAAGTTGTATTAATGATGTTCCTCGAAGTATTAATAAAGTTCCAGCACAGCTACATTTTTTTTCAATATTAGCTTTAAGCAATGAATTTGTCGAAGGGAGTATTTGTCCTATTATCGGAGCCCGGCAATGTTGAAAAGTGGTGACTGTGACAAAAAATATATCGGTCAAAGTAGGCGAGCTATTGAAACTCGTTTCAAAGAACACGCGGCACATATCCTTGGAGAACGCCCAAAAATACAATAAGAGCTGTATGAAACTCAATGCAAACTGTCATGACACTAGTGTTTTGGATTCTTTCAATAAAGTTTCACTTACTGGTAAAGCGACCATTTTCTTTTTCTTTCTGTCCCAAACTTTCTGCTGCTTGTTCATCCTCAGAATCTCCTCCGAATCTCCCACCAAATCGAGCTGAGCCCGAGACGCCTCCTTCTGGAAATTATTCACGGACAATCTGGAAAAAAACAACATAACACCTCATGTCGAGCCTTTGCCCAGAAGATCACTTACCCTTGCTCGGTATGTTGATCCACAGGAGCATAAGGGATGTAATTCTCGTCGACGGTCTTTTGTTTCTTATTCTTCTTATACAGCACTTCCATTTTTCGCTTCTTCGGTAAAACGACCTTCGAAAAAGTTCCTTCGATATCTTCGGAGTTACTACTTTGCAAAGTGCCCGGATCCGATTTCACCAACGACTCCGTTTCCGCTATTTTTTGCTGAACCAGCTGATGGTGGGCGGTGATTTTGTCTTTGTGGAAGGCCCTCTTTTGTTTCATCGCTTGATACTCCTGAGACTTGTTTTTGCCGCATATTTCGAAGATTGTCTGAAAAGTAAACTATCTTAAAAAAAAACTAATCACCAGCGAGAATTTTTACTCACCCCTTGTGGCCTGTAGTTTTTCATCCTACCCAAAAGATTCTCTCTGTCGTCTTCTAATCCAGAATTATTTTTTTTGAATACGGAATGAACAGAGCAGTTGGATAAAGGCAGTTCCTTTATCCGTCGATTGCTGTCCGAAGAAGCGGTTGGTCTGGATCTGAGATACTGTTCGTAGCCTCGATCTGCAATAGTCCTAAAATTGACCTGGAAAAAGAATGTAGGATTAGGAAGAGTTTTCTCAGCAAGCATGATAAATATCAGCAAATGTTCAATTTTCAAGATATGTTCAATAAAACTTCATGTGAAGATTAGACGAAATTTTCCCCTTTTAGGTTTTTTGCGTTCCTTCATTCTCCAAACTCTTTTTCTAAACCAACTTTTATTTTCTCGTTTTTTCATTTTTTTTCTTCTCTTTTCGTCCTCTTTTCTCTTCTTTTTCCAACCTCCACATTTAATCACCTTTTCTAACAACTGTTCACTCATTTTTCATTCTCTTTTCAAATCTGCGAACATCATTTCTTTGCTATCGAGAAATATGAGACCTCAGAAAAAATTAACACTAAAGTGATCAGAGATTTAGGAATCACTCTTGACCCAAAAATGTCATTTACACCCCATATTGCAAATATTACTTCAAAAGCACTAAAATTGTTGCACTTCAATAAAAATCATTCGAATACAATTCCACAATTTGGCGCCCTTCATATAATGTGGATATTGAAATGCTTGAAAGTGTTCAAAATAATTTTTTAAGGTACTCTGCATATAAACTGGGATATCATATTGGTGAATATGACTATAAAACTATATTGGACATTCTTAACTTGAATACTCTGGTTCATAGAAGATTAGAATCAGATCTTAAACTAAT
>WOGR01009578.1:0-11278 GCA_015342045.1 Leptinotarsa lineolata | reverse complement strand
ATGCCATGATGAACCCTTCAGTTTCCGACTTCAGCCCACTCGATCTGAGGAAAGCGAAAGTCAGGCGCTTTGATAAGCCAAGGTCTTCAATGTTATTGAAGAAGACCCCATGCATTGGCTTATCTTTGTGTTGTCGCAGAAGTGAGGTGATCTCTGCGACTTTTATATGAGCCTTTTTCTGAACGGGTTCTAACTTGGTGACAGAGTTGTGATCGCCTCGTTCAGTGTCAAAAAGTAAACCAAGTTCATCAGCTTTTCGGGCAGCTGCCCTAAAAGAAAATGCTCCAATTCCTGCTCTCTCATGGACGCGGACCATGCAGAGAAGGGGATCCGAACTCCTGACGACATTACAGGCTACATCCAGTACTATACTGTCATATAGACACTCCAATCTCAAAAATCCACGGCCTCCTTGTTGTTGGTGGAAGTACAATCGTGTAACGGACGATTTGGGATGCAAACTCCTATGGAAATGCATCATTTTTCGGGTCTTCACGTCGAGTTGATACAGCTCTTCTCGAGTCCACTTCAATACTCCAAACGAATAGAGTAAGATTGGAACGGCAAGCATATTTGTTCTACCAACTTTGTTTTTCCCCGACAGTTCCGATTATCAGATCTGTCCGAGTTTGTGCTGATACTTGCCGTGGAGAGAGTTTTTC
The DNA here is from genome assembly GCA_015342045.1 of Leptinotarsa lineolata. Lineage (NCBI taxonomy): Eukaryota > Metazoa > Arthropoda > Insecta > Coleoptera > Chrysomelidae > Leptinotarsa > Leptinotarsa lineolata. The sequence continues at coordinate 10,616 of WOGR01009578.1, read as the reverse complement.
ACTGCTGTTACCTCTTGTGAGTTGCGTTGTTCCACCCCGAGGTAAATATACGTCTCTCCAGCATCCAGATGGTGTAGGATGCTTCCATCTATGAGCTGCACGTCGTCTCCGTAGTCCCCGCATCGTCCTCTTTTGAGATGGACCATTGCACATTTGTCTATTCCGAATTTCATACCGATTATTATTTTTTCTTTCACCGTAGTGTGCACCGGTCAGGCCCTATCCCCCATAGCCCCGATATATTCGGGAGGGCGTGCCAGCATTATCAACCAACGACCACTCCCCACACCGTGGGGTAAGTGATCATTGGGTCCGAGAATCATGTGTCCTGAGCAAGCGCAGTGAGCCAAGAATGACAGCCTTCTGCATCTGTCCGGTTAAGATTCCTGCCTTAGTGCGGCAAGCCGGTATGCTTTTAAGATTCGAGAGTAGAGAAGGCATCATTCCACCAAGCACTCCAATAATCAGAACGACCATCTTGACAGAGTAGTCTGGATATAGTTTGCGGAGTTCGAAGAGAAAATCTCGATTTTATTATTATTATTATTTTTAAGGACAAAACACAAGCTCTACAGGAAACTCCTTAAGACGCTCTAAGAGCGGTGCCTGAAAGTTACTTCTTTGCATGATCTACACATCTATGTTTAGAGTTACTTCTTTTTAAAATGATTGCTTCATTCCTTTCTTTGGAAGATTCTCACATTTTTTGTATATATAAAGCCAAAAACTTTCTTTCCCAAAAATTAATCACTCCTAAAAATATAACCCCTTCAATTTATTAACAGAGAAGTTGAATAAATAATAATAAGATTCAAGAAAGACTCAGAATGCAACTCATCTAAATGTTTTCCAAAAATGATTGAAATATAATATTTGAATTATATAAATATCCAAATAAATGAATGTTGAAATACCATTAATGAAAAATAAAAGTGAAATTGGACCCATATGTGATTCTTAAGGGACACCTGAAGTTACTTAAATTATGTTGAATACACCAGTAGCACCTAATAGAAGTAAACAAGTAAGTTCACTCCTGGTCGGCGTCTTTGATGTATCGTGTCAATATTTCATTTTTCGCCGGGCTCCAGTGGCGTGCAGTGCGGTACGAGAATGCAGACTACAGCTATTCTTGACTCACTTCTCTCACGCCTTAGATACATCGGCTGAGCGTTGAATAAGAGATGGGGATCTTAACCCAAATATAGCGGAGAGTGAATTTACTTGTGTTTACTTCTATACGGTGCCAGTAGTAAAATTAATATGTCACACATCTGTATCTAGTTCAATATACACTATATACATTTTCTGTAATTGGATTTGTTACATCTGTTGGAAATAAAATATCTATCTATTTATCTACAGGGTCAATAAAGATCGCCACACAATTTTACGAACTATCAAGCCAATTCGAGCAGGGGACAAAATTTACGATAATTATGGACATCATTATATGTGGACAGATAAAAGAAAAAGACAAAAATCTTTGAATTGGAGTTATCGTTTCAACTGTAAATGCATAGCTTGTGAGGAAAATTGGCCCTGTGTAGAAAACCTGGAAGCAGAATATAAGGTTCCATGCAGGAATAGAAGGTGTAACTACATAATGAATATAACACTGTCTAATCCGAAGCCGACTAGATGTAGTTCCTGTCACAGAAAAATCCATCCTGATGTTATTGAAAACATCATGAACGTAAGAAATTATATTTAATATATTTCCCAAAACTGGTATAATTTCAATTGTAATAGCTGAGCACAATTGATACCTATAGAAATTTTTCGTTATACAGGGTGTCAATTTGACTGTCCCTGTAAAAATCTAAAAATATACAAAAATACGTCAAACTTATTTCTATAGGGGACATTTTGTAGGCTAATTTTCTATCAAATTAGACCAACCTTCCAGCAGGCGTGGACACAACCTCTAAAATCTTGAATGGAAAGGGGGTTGAATGTCGTTTAGATACCTTTTCAAAAATATCACATTTCAATACTTCAGAAAAAATTGAGTAAAACCGTGAAGATATTTTTTCATTATTAAAATTAGCCTGTCTCGACAGCAAGAGTCATTGATACAGATACAAGAGAATAATACATTCATTCATACATTGAAACATATTACAATCAGATTTTGCTGCAAAAAATCTTTCAAATAAAGAAAAATATTTTTCAGTACACGTTCACTGGTCAGCATTTCTTTGAGATTTCCATTTATGTGGAATTTTCTGCGCGAATTGCTGCGGAAAGTTTTGAGGATATGTTATACTGTAAGTGGGTCATTACAGATTGTGCAGAGTGGGGTGTTTAGTGAAGCCATCAGATATACATGAGTTATCCGGATATATCCTATTCTTAGCGAACGATTATCTTTTTACGTCTTTAAAGATTAGATAATTCTAATGGAGTAACTGTTGTCCGTATCTCATTCAGTTTGGTAGGATTTTGATTCCGGTAGCTTTACTTAAACCTTCGGATTGAATTTTTGAAAAAGGTTTTCATGTCAGAAGGTAACTGAATCTGCTCGACTCTTAAATTTTACGACAATGAGCTCTTTGCTGTCCTATCTGCCAGTTCATTTCCGGTAATTCCCACATGGGACGGAGTCCAGTTGATTGTCAAAGGCATTTCTAAAGAAGCAAAATGGCGGGAAAAATCATGCGTATCCTGTACTAGTGGATGATCGGTGTATATATGTTTGATGGATTGAATGGAAGCCAATGAGTCTGTGCAGATTGCAATGTTCTTATATTCCAGAGTTATTGACAAATAGCACTTAGGTCACCATAGTGTACTGTGACAAAAGGTGGGAGTTAACTCAATTTAACCACTCGGTTGGTATTAGAAACAGTTATCGTCATAGCCATAACGGAATCTTATTAGTTTCCAGAGATAAACTCAATACTGGACTCCATCGAAAGGCTCCAAGACAAATTCTAAAAGCGGTATTCTGGATAGAGCAAAAGGTTTTTAGGTCATATTCAGATGCTGACATGTATGTTATATGTTTCAAAACAACCATAATCTATTAGATAACTTATGAGTGATCTGTAGATTTTGAGTAGTACGTCTTCCTCATTGTTGATGTCATAATATTTTGAGGAGATGGATTCTCAATAATCAGATTATATGTGCTTCCTCCAATTGAGTTCGCTGTCAAATGTGAGACGTAAAATCTTATGTTGATCTACAATCGAAAGATCAATATCGTTTAGTGATAATTTTGGATTCTAATTACTAGTTGTTTTTATTGTAAATTTGGTGGCCATTTATTTTTCAGCGTAAAATTCGAAGCCAACTTCCTGAGACCATTGAGAGAGCTGATCTACAGCAGTCTGTAATAATCTAGTTGTGGAGAGAGTCTCTCTACCTTGACAGAAGATGATTAGGTCATCTGCATTCAATATATATCTCATCGTCAGGCAAATTTTTTATAAATATTATCGATAGCGATAGGGCAGGGTCTATAATTTTATAATTCTGTAAGTACCTGAGGAGTATTTTATTCAGGAGCTTTTCCATAAATTTTAACATCGTACATGTTAGTGACACCGAGCGGTTTGAAGAAGGATAAGTTGAAGGCTTGCCTTTTGCTTTGTGATAGAAAGTATGATCAATTCTCTCCATGAGTTAGGAAATTTATCATTCAGCCAAATCAAGTTGAAGAGTTCAAGAAATTTCGTTAGACTAAGAGTGAACAAATATATCAGAAAAATGAAAGAAATATTGTCAGACCGTTCTGCTGAATTTTTGCATATAGGTTCTTTGAAAGTTTATGACAAGTTCAGAGATTTGGTATCTGAAAGCTCAGGTTGGTGAAAGTTTTTCTTCAAGTAAGAGAAGATTAGGATTGTGGTGAATGGTGTTTCATACTGAAAATTATCTACTCAAATATTCGCTATTTACGGCCAATATTTTTGTGTGTATCTTATTTTCCTGCATTTGTCTGGTTTTTTCCATATTTCTTTGAGATGTGTATATTTGTTGATGGAAGAGATATTCTCTCCAGGAAGCTTGTTTCACTCTGTTTCAAGACATATTTTGCTCTAGCTCTCAGTCTCTTGAAGTTCGTGAGATTTTCCAGATTCTTGATCCTTAGATATTTATTTAATACATTTTTACACTCACGGACTGCAATGAAACAGTTAAAATTCCACCAAGGTGTTCATCTTCGTGTAATGTTGCCGGCGATGCGGCAACATCAATGCGGAATCTCCTGTGAGCTGAAGTTGGCTTAGCAGATTATCAGTCTCAGTTCTAAAGTTTTCGCAATTGGCGTGGCTGATTTTCCATCTTATATCATTACGAGGTTCTCCTTTGTCACTGAAAATAAAAATTGAGAAATGATTACTGCAACCTCCTAAGTGAGGAAAGAGAACAATCTTGGATCGTACAGGCCTTAATCTATTGAAGAAAAACTTCATGTGTATATATTAAAGTATGTATTTGATCCAGTTCTATTCTACCAAAATTTTTAGTTGATACGATCGGTTTCGGTTTATTAAACCATTCTCAAGTGAGTTGACGCATTTTGACAAACAAATCCTTAAATATACAGTAATACAGTCAATGCAATAAATATAGTTCAAGTAAACGATGTAGTGCGACCTACCTTCCAACAGCTCCCCTTTAATAATATAGTTAGGAAGCTAACTGATTTCGTTATTCAATGATCATTTCTGATTATATAATCAGAAATTATCATTGAATACGAATTCAGGTCCTCTCATTTCAATTCTTTAAAATAGTATCACAAAGTGTTTTTTATACTTAAACTTATTTAAAGTTTTCAATGGATTTTTCGCGAACGACCTCTGAAATGAGCTATCACTCAACCCCGTTTTATATTTAAGATGTTAGGAGTTGTGTCTGCCCTCACTGAAGAGTTGATGTAATTTATTTGAAAATTAGCCTATAATACAAAATGTCCCATTTAAAATGCGTTTGACGTGTTTTTGTATATTCTATAGGGGCCAAAATGAAGAAGTTTGAACGTTTTCAAATTGTGTATAGCACTGTTTATCAACATATCATTGTGTTCAACAGCAATGTTATGTTTACGACTTTAGAGTACTTACCTAATGTGATGGAATTGGCCGATACTTGATGAAAATCCATAACGAATTCAAGTAAACACTTTATTGTGAAATTATCAATGAATAGTTTACAAAACACAACACTTGTTTCACTATACAAACACTCCCTCAGGTATGGTATATCCACTTTTACTAGATAGGTAGAATATGAATCTCTGTCGTAGAATGGCTCTATTAAAATTACTTTTCACACCCTAGAAAAAAACTCTTTCGACTCGCGTTCGCTAACTAGGTTAGCCACCTCAGGAGATGATGAAGTTATCTTTTGATGATGCTAACTTGTTTAGCGAAACGCACGTAAAGAGATAGTATTCATGTTTTGGTGTGGAAAGAGTGTTTTCAATAGATCTACTTTTACTTTAGTTCTACGAGAATCGCCTCATTCGTCACCAACCAAGCAATATATAGGCTCAAATTCCTTTCTTACTTACTAACTCCATTTACCAGTCATTAGAGCCAACAATCGCTCTATGCGCGAAGATTTAGAGTCTTAATGATCGGCACCCAGTTTGTTCTTCCTAAATTCTTGTTATCATCTTCATCAACTCAATATTGCAATAATACAGTTTATTGTATGATTTTCACTAAAACGTGTTTTACAAAAACCGCGACAGAAGTAATTCAGTTTTAAACGCTTGATAAATAGCGAAACACGTGTCGCGATTTTTGTGAAATCCTTTTTAGTGAAAATCATACAATGAACTGTATTATTGTAATAATGAGTTTAAATATGGATTTTCATCAAGTATCGGCCAGTTCTATTCAATTAATGATCTCATGTTGGTTTTATTGCAAATAAAATTGTTCTTATTCCTGCGTGGCAATTTTTTCGGATAGGCTCAGTGAGTAATTTTCCCTACTGTGAGTTTATTCGTCTGCGGAAGATCTCAGCTCTGCCAGGCCTCTCCAGGATTTGCATACTTAAAAATAATCTCTGCTTAGCTCGCGTACTGAAGGGAACGAAGAGCATTTGTAGGTGTTCAATTCAAAATTGACAGTTCACTTCCTTTAAACACGAATTTTTCTCTATGAACTGAAACTTTTTCAACTTGCACTTATGTTAGAAAGTTGATCAACTTTTAATTGAAAGGAAGATTCGTGTCGATTAAGTTAGAAACGAATTTAAAAACTCACAAAATTATAAAATTCAGTCGATCCTAGCGTAAATTATCAAAAAACGTTGAAAAAATTGTATAACATAGGTACACGAGGTAGATATATTTAAAAACCTCTCGATGTGATGCGATTGCTTTTCATTTTATATTATGGTTTTCACCACCCTGGTTTTCACCACCCTGTTTTCACCACCCTGTAGTAGGTACATATTGATAAAATGTATATTACAAATTTTTTGCACACATATTCATATAATTAAATTCAATGGTACATTGAATTCAATATTGATAATGAAATGAAATAAAATAAAATAAAAATAAAAATAAAATCAATGTAATTTTTGGGATATGAAAAATATATTTTTCGGTTTGAGATTATTTCTGATAAGTCATTTCAGGTGTAAGAGTGGAATGAATTCAATTATAAATTGTTTATTGAAAATTTCAATTTTGAATAATTTTCCCTTTCACTTATTACGATGCATTTAATATGCTATATTTTTCATTTCACGCCAATTATAAATTTCATCATTTTTTTTCGTTATATATTTTTATAGTTTTCATAGTTTAACTCTCTAAATTATCAAGCGTCAGAGTACCCAAACTTTTTTGAGTTTTTTTCTATTATTCATTGTTTTAACACCCTCAAATAATCAAAAAAATTTTCAAAACCCTATATTAATTTTTTCTGTTAGCTATATAATGTTTTCCAATTTTGCAGCATTCTATGCTATTTTTTATACTACTCTGTATAGCTTTTTAGATTTTCAACATACTGAACCCACAAAACTTATCCTCTTTTATTCAATATTTTTTTCAACACCATGTACGAATTCAGTACTCGTTTTACCTGCATTTTCTTCTTTGCTACCAGCGACAATTTGCTATTTCTAGTTTTGTGTTCTAGCTTATTGACCACTCTTTAATTAATTAAGGTTGATTATTGGGTTTGGTTTATTTCACACTGGAAACAATGATCTTGATGATGAAAGAACTATTTTCCACTCAGGAGAGACGGAATGGGCAAACTGTAATTTTTTGCTTTTTTATATATCATAGAAAGTGCTTCTTGACTTCGTGAAATAATCTTACAGATGGGAACAGTTAGATTTTAATAAATAACGAAACGAAACTGGTAAAGTGAAAGTTAACAGACACTATTATCAGAATGTATGATAATAGAAAATTCAATTTACCATATTTTGATACAATATATGGACCCCATCATCCGCAATCATTTTTATTTTATGATTCAAAACAGTGCTGAAATTTCAAATGGATTTTAGGAAAAGTATTCAAATTTCACTTCAATGAGAAATTTTTCTTCCACTTTATATAGATATTTCTGAGAAATACAACGAAATTATAAAAAAAGTTTAGGATTTATTATCTCAGTATTTGTTCATTATTTGTAATTTTTCACAATTTTCTTGACAACATATAAAATAGAGCAAAATAACTTCTACTATTTTCTATAATTATATTTGATTAATAATTCAAATATTTGATTTTTCAATCTATCGACCAGTATAGGCTATCAAGAAGATGAAACTTCATATTTTGCTGAGAGGTGTGTTGTTGGTTCTGAAATATTTATAAACATTTCGATATGTTTATCTCCAATGATATTTAGCAAAAGATCCTCATATCAATTTATAGATTTCAACATTTTCTGTTGCTGAATACCAATCTTCATTATTTATAATGAGTTTCATAAAAAATTACAAAATAAGAAAATTAAAAAAATGGAATTGGTCGTTTCCATAAAGGTTGAACTGGTTGAAATATTCTTGAACGTATAAAGGAAAACAAACCCATTTATATGCAATACATTTTTTGACGGAAGTTCAAGATATCAATCAAGTTTATCAAATTTTGACATACCGAAGGTCCTTTTCATAAGATATATGTGAATGAAAATATTTGATGAAAAAGTGTTGACATTTTATTTTATCTACATCAAGAGTTATATGATTAGAGTTTCAAGTTCTCTACTCTACAATTTGAAATTTTAAGACGCAATATTTCTCAAGGTTTTTTGCAACTTGAAAGCCCTCTCTACATAGTTGAAAGAACCCCTTTGAGTAGTTCAAAGCAGAATAGTAAGACAACATGCTGATAATCGCAGGTTGAAAGTTGAGACCTCATTGATTACGAATTTTCTTTCGTATGAAGTCCAGATCTGATTAACCGAAAAAACTCATTTCAATTCTGTTTTTTCAACATAACAGATCTATCCATAATATTCTTTAGTCTACACAGAGCAGAGTATTGATATTGAGTGTTTCCAATTTTTGAAGAGTTATCGAACTTGACTTCTAATGACCTATCATTTGTTGCCACCAGATGACTTTACAAGGGAAGAAAAATTAATGAAGACAATTTGTTTTTTATCGACGCTACTATCGTCCACTGTAGGAGTTATATCATTAATGAAAATTAAGGATAACAGGGGGACAAGAACGGGAATTCCGTTGTTTGAGTATAAAAGTAGTAGAATGGCATTTGAACGCAATAAAGTATCAAATTTCACAATCAAACTTTTAATTATTCAACTGACTTATTTCACGATTATTCTCAAATTTTTCTTGATAGTATCATTTTAAAAGAACTAACTCTATATTTCATATTTTATTAGGATTTCCAAACTTCTGCAGTTAAATATCTATGGGTATATCTAAATGCTTCCTTGTACACGCGTACAACAAGGAAAGGACATGAAAGGAAATTAAGTACGAAGGGCACTAATGTGTGTCGCCTTTTCATTGGCAATTATTATACCTAGTGCCCAGTCAGCAAAACCGTTCACAGTTTTTTATTAGGCTCCGCGTCATAGGCGTACATGACTTATCTATAACTAGACATGCTTTAATTATATTTTGGAGGATAAACTATAATTACTGTTGTCAAATTCCTGGAGATAGCAAAAAACAACCTAAATGTCGCAAAATAATTATCAGTAGACTGTTGAAGTCTCTGCAAAACTCTCAAAGTTCATTTACAATGGAGTGAAATGTATTCACTTCTTTGGAAGTTTGATTATCACAAGTCAAGGACGAGTGAGACCTACTACAACTTTTACTCATGTGTCATCAGTTTGTGCATTCGAAATAAGACGACAAAGTGATGTGAACGAAATGACGTGATTACTACTCTGATCAACATAACTTTTTCAATGGATGATTGCTATTTTTTTGAAATCCACTGAAAAGTAACTCATGATACGATTTTAGGTCGATTTCGTAAAATTCGTCAGCACTTCAATGATTATTCTGTACATACATTAAAATTTATATTATATAATCAGAGCTATCTCTAATTTGAGCCTAAAATTCATAATCGCGATTTTAAATGTATGAAAGAATGGGTTTTCCCAATTTTGAGAAAGAAAAAGAAACAGACGTCGCGTCGCTGGATCGAATAGAATAATTTCCCTACATTCTTCTTATACTGAAAAAATTAGAACTATTCGAAATATTTGAAAAAACAACACTATCATCAGATATTGACAAATTTGAGTTTCTTGATCCGATGAAAACAGCATCAGCAAATACCACAAGTTTTGGAAAACACTACAAACCACTTTACTCTCAGTTAATATAAACGGTCTTGAAATTTTGATGAGCAAATCAGCGGCAATCTTTTTCAGTAGACGTAACTTACCAAACTCCCCTGAACAGAAAGCTCACATATATTTTATGCTAGAAAAATGCTATAAAGATTTGAATTTTCTAAAGATGGTTGTGAAAATTTAGAGGGGTGCCGATATGGAGTCTGCCTTGTTATTCTATATAAGATTATGGATGTGTCTAATATGAATCAACTAACCAAAATCATTGTGATCCAAAATACAGTATCACGCTTATGTATGAGTGCAAGGAAATCCGAACCGATCGAACCGCTTTATGTAGAAGGTAATGAGCCAATTGCAACATATAAACGAGATTATCACAATTAGGTTAGGTTGAGTTAGGTTAGAAGTGAGTGGGTCTATTGGACCCTCCACGCAACCCACAAGGGTTTATTGTGGCTCACACCTATTCAAACTTGACCAAATAAACCCAGCTTCTTGAAGAAGCCGATTAGTTTATATGGTGAGTGATCTTTCAGGTCAGATGGCAAAAGTGTGGTTCTACCAAACTCTGAAAACCTGATTCGGTCCACGGCGGGACAAGCACAAAGTATGTGCTCTGCTGTTTCAATATATTCCAAACAGAGGCGACACACACTGTCTTCTGACAGTCCGAGTCTCTGCATATGATGATCCAGACGACAGTGACCTGTAATGAGGCCAGTTAGACATCGTAGTTCATCCCTACTAAAGTCCAACAACTTTTTGGTTTCAAGCTTCGAAGGGTGAATGAACGCCTTGGAGTGAGCCAATCCTGAAAGATTTTGCCAGAAG
>WOGR01009577.1:0-11278 GCA_015342045.1 Leptinotarsa lineolata | reverse complement strand
ACCACAAGTTTCCGAATCTAAACGATACGGAAATTTTGCACTATGCAAGCAAAGGTTGGAAACTCAGTTAGTTAGAATCCTTGGAAATTCATAAGCATAAAAAATGCGGGTGCAATCTATTAAATGATCAAATTGATCTAGTTTACTCACCGGTTTTCAAACTAGCGTACCCACATTGTCCCAGGTAGAAATAATTCAGGTACCTCGGTGATTACCTAGAGTAGTACTATATAAGGGGTAATGTATAGTTTAATGTAAAAGTTTGAAAATGTCCGTATAGGACGAAACTACAGTAATTTCAGTTACGAATAAAAGGGGTAAAAAACATAGAAAATTTTCATTTCTCATTTTTCATAATAATATTATTATCAACAATAATTCCAAAACAAACACTTTTCAGAAATGCAATACTCTTCTCCACTCAAGTTTCACAACCAAGTTGGCGCATCCAAAAAACTATTTTTAGTTTCAGCTTTCTTCATCTCTTAGACGCCTTCTTGGTTGGTGCATCGTACATTGAGAAGAGTATTGCATTTCTGGTTGGTGGGATAAGTGCTTGTTTGGGATTTATTCTATGCTAGAAGTTACCTTTTATCAAAAATTATATTTAATATTTCAAGATTTGAGCAAGGTTTAAATATTTCCATTTTTATTACTATAAAATTTGGCTCTGTAAGTTTTTCAAAAAATTCAATAAAAATGCACGCCTGCATTCGAAAATCTAAACTTCATGCAATTACAATGTGTGAATAGTTTTAGCATATAGATAATCTGTTCATTTAACCTAAAATTCAATTATTTGTTCAATTACTTATATCTTGAGAAATAGCCAGCTCAGATTTTTAATCCTCATAATAGCAAGCTTTTAAAATCGCAATTTTGGAAGTTATCAATTTCACACAAATTTTTATAAACGCTGTACATTACCAATAAATGAATTATACTCTTGTAAAGTTATTTGTCGAAAACATGCATTTTTGGAGTATATTTGGCAACTTATAATTCATTTTTCAGTACTTACACTTTGCAACAGTCTCTTCGATGAATTCTTCATTCGATTTAGGAGTCGGAGTATCTTCACCATCCTTCTCACCATCTAGGATAGCATTTGTTTTACTCTCGGCTACCTTGGCACATCCCTCCCAATGATAGAATTGTGTAATTAAGGCCTCCACAGCACTCTCTTCTCCTATAATAATAAAAAATATACAAATTATCACAGAATATTTTGATAAGAGTACTATTTTTCTTTTTGAAAACTTACGAGAATATATGCTTTCAAGTTTAGAGGGTGCTTTAGCGTCTGTTAAGAGTTTTTTATTGGCTTCTTGATCTTGAATGAGATTTATCAGCAACATCAGTACCTAAAAATGTATCATTACAAATAAAAACAGAAAACTGGTTAGTTATCAGTTATTATCAACGACTATATTTAAATTATATTATATTATTTAGTAGCTAGGAGCCTCCCGAATTGTCCATTTCTTTCCAAGTCTCCGTAAAACACTGTATTTTCATAGGAATATTGCATTTTTCTCCTATAATTTTATGACATTGCATTCAACAATATTTTCCCTGTACTATTAAGTACATGTCCTTTGTTGCACATTCTTTAGACATGATTTGGATTGTTCATAAATCACAATTCTGTGATTCAGTGCCTCACTACAGCTAATGTCTCCATTATACAATCCTATTTTGTTCGAGATTCCTCTAACTGAACACTGCCCAGTGAGTAGCTTCTAATTATTCCGAGATTCCTGCTCTGTTGAAGCAGTTCTTCAGTTCCTTTTTGAGTTGACTCCTTTGTGAAGATTCATTAAAACTGGTTAATCAATACCATTAACTGATAGAATTTCCGGTAAGATTTTCACTATAAGGGATTTACAAAAACGGGTGACACGTGTTTCGCTATACAATAGATTCCACAAGCAAGAATGTTAAGGTTTTTCCGTATGTGTTCCCAGGTATATTTTCTCCAGTCTTTATATTTCTTATTGACCTATTTTCTGATCCTGCCTCGTATCAAAGATTTTGTTATCCTTATGGTTGGTTCAATTAACTTGGAATATGTTTAATCCTCCACATATTCCAAGTTCTATTATGCCTGATCCCTTGTAGCTCAGTAAATGTTCAAGTCTGAAATCCCCCTTCTGTTACTCCAGTTATTACAAGATGTAAAAGGGGTAGATTCAGGAAAGTCTCCAGTTCACTCTACTTTCATTCCTATTTATGGAGTTGTTTTTTTATCTCAAATTCATTAACATAGCTCAAGTTTAAACTCATTCACTAGTAATATCTCAAATTTATGGCTAAATTATCAGTTCCAAACCCTTTGTTCAGCCACGACTAGGTAGTCAATTGAAACCACTTGCTATCTCGGCTATTTACTTTGAATATACTAGAACCTCAAAACATTTTCTCGTCCTTTCAAAAAATAAATGTGCGTACCCATCTGTGACACAAAGATTATCTTCCCATATTTTCGCAAGTGTCAAACTGGTATAGCATACAGTTCACTTTCTTCTAGAGTGTGAAAGAGCGGCAGAAACAACTGAGAAATTTGGAAAAACGAGGAGAGTTCTTTCTTTCTCTTTGGATGGTGCAACACTAACTCTGTCAAACATCAGCATATCAGATATTGCTGTTAGTGCGGTTCTTATTTTCCCGTTATTCAAAAACAAGTCTTTGCACACTTTACTTAGTTTCTTAAAGGTCTTGTTGTAAGGTGCAATTACATTGCGTAGAGTTTCCGATGAATATCTATTTCGATTACATTGATGAACGTAATTGAAATAATTCAATATTCGAAGATAGAAGTAGTTGTTTCATATTTTCTGCTGAGTTTACATTTGATAGAAAGATCGGTGGATGATAAACACATCTCCGAAACAATTTACATTGCTATTTGTATATTTTTCTTCCTTAAAATTTGTTATTTTCCACAAATTACTACTAAAGCAGTTATTCATGTATACATATATACAGGAGTGCTACAAGGAAGCCACTTAGGCCCCTTCTTGTTCAATATCTTCATTAATGATATCGAAGGAATATTCAAACATTCAAAATTTTTGCTGTTTGCAGATGATCCTAAAATCTTTAGCCATGTCATCGGCAAACAACAATGTGAGAACGTTCAAAGGGACCTCAGTTCAATTGTCAAATTGTGCTCCAAAAACTACATGGAGCTGAATGTAAATAAATACAATGCTATGTTTTTCTATCGATTACTTGAAAATATTGAATTTGATTATAACATTGAAGGCCAACTTCTCACAAGAGCAAACATTGTTCGGGACTTAGGTGTTCTTTTTGACACCAAGGTTGATTTCCATATCCATTATGAGCAGGTTGTTGATAGTGCGACAAAAATGCTGGGCTTTGTGTGCAGGACCACAAGAGAATTCACTAATGTTAATTCCATCAGAACCCTTTATTACTCTTTGGTCAGATCAATTTTAGTGTGTGTGGTCGCCAACATATGAAATAGATATAAATAAAATAGAAAAAACTCAGAACAAATTTTTAAGATATCTAGCCTATAAATTGAATATACCTTTAACTGAAAACACACTTAGAGAAGTTCGTACTATAACAGAAATAGTAAAACTGAGTACTCGCAGAGTTTGTGCAGACAACAGATTTCTACATAAGACTTTGAACAATCATGTTGATTGTCCGTACCTGTTGTCCACAATTGGTTCACATGTTCCAGCCAGAGTAACTCAAAACACTTAGACGTTTGTAATTGATTTTCATAGATGCAATTATGGAAAACACCATAATCCATAAATGCATTGCATGCTAATGATATTCAAGTTGATTTGTTTAATATCTCTGAAAGTAGCTTGAAACGAAGTTTGCCATCACTTCTAAAAAACAATACATAGATGGGACATGTATAAATATATATGTGTATCACATTGCACTCATTCATTGTCCTTGGGTTTAATCTTAGTTTTTATTTCTTTTAGGTTCAATTTTAATACTGATCTTAATAAGTATTTATGTACACCTTTGTAAAAACATGTTTGTATATTGGGTGCTGCCCGTTAGATAAATAAATAAATAAATACTTTTTGAAATAATTTTTCTTTGAAAAATCAACATACCAGTACTCCCAATTCGAACTTTTTCTGTTCGGGTATGTAGTTTGGAACTTGTAGTAACAAATGAAGACTTGTTTCTATTATTCCTGGCCTCGAACCAATCAACTGACTACCGATAGCTGTAAAAATGAATGGTTTCTTAAATGTTTGTTTGAATTGGTTGACAAGGTTTCTTGGTGAATATTATAAGTTCGGATTTTCATTATCTAAAAGAGGTGTTGAAAGATTGTAAATCTATGAAAGAACAAATCGAATGAAAATTAAAGAAATATTAAAATTATTGAAAATACTATAAATCAAGGGACCGAAATATTCAGATGTGCGAAAATGAATCAGCATTTTCCTGACCTGTTGGGCACTTCCCCTGATTTGATGGAGCAAGTCCGTAAGTCAGACTTGAAATTTTCAAGTTTGAGAAAATAAAAGCTTCATAATTGAAAACAGAGAATTCAAAGCTTTTCTGAGCAAAAATCAATATTATCTAAGTATTAACAACTGATTTGTAGTCTTGTTGAAATGAACTACTTTGCAAATCATGCCAAGCACTTGCCCACCTTACCTTACTGATTGAATTCAATAAAAAAGTAACACTACTACAAAAAAATAAATGATAGGATTCAAACTTTTGCCTATGAATTTATTCAAGATTGACACAGATAATGCCAAAACAATACTTACATTGCTTATTGAAGTGATGTGTGAGGTTAATAAGAACCTTCAAAGTGACCAAGAGAGCTTCTCTTATTATAGTACCTGTTGATGTTTTATCTGTGATATCTGTTATGGGATACAGTGGAATTTCACCATCACACAGTTTATAAAGATTTACCAAGGTGTCCAATGTAACGCCCTCATTATATTTCAAAATATAGTTTTGGTTTTCTTCATTGTTGTGAGTTACCTGAAAATTAAAGATATTAATTACGAATCTACAATGAAAATTATTTATCCAAAATTACATTCTCCAAGACCCTCAAACACCTGTCAACTTTTCTCAGTTTATCAAGAAGAGTGTCTGTCCAAGTGACTACGTAATCAGAAACTTGCCGGCAACACTCGTGGATTGTTTTCATGATATGTTCTAACCCACCAAGTTCTCTTAGTTCCTCTTTGAACCATTCACCAGCCCTTTTGGAAGTTAAACTAAGTAACGTTTCCATGGCAAGTTGACCAACCTAAAAAAGTTTATTGTTAAATTTCTGGTATTCGATTGACTTTATAAAAAAATGATTCATTCTGAACTTACAGTAATGGATTCCAAGTTGAGATGTAGGGCATGGCCTTGACTTTGTATTTCCGCACATAACTCCCGAACTTTCTGTTTATTTTTGTCGAGTTGTGCTGAACTCAAACCACATACATCTAATGCCTGTTGGTAACTGACATCAGATTCCAGAAGGTTCAACATTAACTCCAAGCAGTCCCTATCGAGATCCATATTTAGCCTGTCCTGACTTAGCACAAACATAACTGTAGCCGTGCATAAGCCCAAACTCTGAAAATGGGGAAAAATATCATCGTTCCAAATAATAAAATTCGTTGGTTAAACCCAAATTTTATTTTCCAGTGCAAAGGTAGACAGTGTTATTCTGATCCGTTGAAGTTTGTCTTTGTGATAAACTTAACATATTTGAAACCTAAGAGAAGTTAAATGACTGGGGTTGTGAAATTGACAATCGTCTCGATAGATAGATAAATTTTATTTATTACTGAAGCTTCACACAGTGCAGCCCAGTATTAAAACTTATCAGACTAGTCAATTACATATAACATGAACAAACATACACATAAATGAATGGTTAAGATTTACATATCAGAATTAGTAGAACAGAAATTTAAAAACTCGTCTACAGAATAAAACGCATGATTAATTAAAAAGTCATGGAATGTCTTTTTGAAAACTTCAATATTTTTTATTTCACAAATTAATTTTACACATTGGTTATAGAAGTTGATACCCGAATATTTGAATGAGTTTTGTGCTAGGCGTAGACGGGAAAACGGTGAACGTATTTCACTTGCATTGCGAGTGGTATACTCATGTAGAGTATTTCTTCTCAGATCACTTTGTGTTTTTTTGATGTTGCTGGTTATTGAATATATATACATACAGGCAAGGTCAGAATGGACAGTCTTTTAAATATTGGTCTACTGCTCATCTGATAATGAGCTTCGACCATATATCTTATGTATGGTCTCAAGCTGAGATTATACACAAGGAGGAACACTGGTTTAGGAGGAAATTCAAAGTAGCCGCATATATGCTCTCCAACAACGTATTCATCCTAGCCAGCGTAGAGATACGCAACATAATGAACCCCATAATTGAGGAAAAAAATGGCCAATTCCCGCCAAACCAGTGAAGCGGAGAGAGGAAGGAGGGGATAAGTGAAAGTACTCGAATGACCCATAAATAGTCATCTCTCGGAGTAATTAGTCCAGTCATCACCCGAAGATGATAGTGGATACTAACAATCGAAACGTCGTGAAGTAACGTGGCTTGAAATCGCTAATTTTTAATTTTATTCATTTCTTTTTTGTCTCAATTGTTAAATTTTTTACTTGTATTTTATTTCACTGTGAAATCATTTCAGAGTTTTTTTTGCTAAATATATTCGTTACTTTCAGGGATTTCGAAACATCTTATACAATATTAGACAATGGAAGTCCGAACTGATGAAATTCACCACGAAACATTATCAATCACCTACAAATAAACTAGGTATAATATAATAATGAATTTCCCTACAAAATATAGTTACAAGTTATTACATTTACGACGTCGATCTGCTGTATCTCTTCTGGGGCATAGAAAAGGCAGGTTACAGATCATGACAAGTGACTCACCATAAAATAGAGCTCAAATACCAAAAAATTTTTCGAAATTAGCAACATTTTTGTTGCCAAGCCTGATCTTGGTAATTTTTAATGTCATTCATTTATCTTCTCTTACATTTCAAATCTGTTTCAAGCAATGGAATTTCAAACCCATAACATTTCACAAGAAATATTATCAACCACATTCAACTAAGCCTAGAAATCAATATAGGAATGAAACTGTCTTATCATAATCACACATACCTGATCTTTGGTGGCATCATGTAATGCTTTAAAAAATTTGGCCACAGTACCATGTGCCCTTACATGCATTCTGAATGCTGGAACCATACATTTGGAAGCCAGTGTTATTGCAGATAAACACCTGGTGCTGATAGGATTACTACTTTGCAAAGCATCAAGAATATATTCAACATCGTCATTGAATTCTTGAAATTCTCCAATTTCTTGAATTTGATGTGCTTTTTTGACATTCCTCACAACAGTATAATACTAGAAAATACAAGAAAAAATATGAAATTATATTTCACCTGGTCCTATATTGGTCAAAGCTATTCGGATACCAAGTGTTTTCTCCTCATACTGATATGCAACTTATATAATGATATTTGAATGAATTACAACAATGCAATATTTGAATGCATTACAACAAGGCAGATATGATATTCTATAAAGACAAATCTAAGTAAAGAAATTGAACCAAAAGGAGGCAATCAAGCTAAATTACTATTTTGAGTAAAATGCAAACCCCGATACTTTAGTAATAAATGAAAAAAATTCTTTGACCATATGAGATAAAAATATGTTATCAAACTTCAATAATCTATCTATCAATCATCAATATGTTTTCGTCAAATCAAGTTACACAGAATTAGTAGCACTGTGGCTATGTGAATCCTTCATAACTTTTTTTTCTATTACTTTTTTTAAGGAAAAAACACAAGCACTACAGGAAAATCCTTGAGGCGCTCTAAGAGCGGTGCCTTTTCAAAAGTAGCGATTCTATTGATACTGTTGGTGTGAATAAGAGCAAAGAAATAATTTTGGTATATTAAAAACAAGACGATTCCTCACAGAGTTTTGTAAACTTTTGAACTATTATCATTTTGAAAGTCATATTTATGTATATATTAAAGAAGTGATACAGGGTCATCAGTCTAGTACATATGTTGGATAGTCAAACGAAAACTAAGTCAACCAGTATTATGAACTGGTTGACTTAGCAACTGGTTAGTACTTGAAAATGATTGACTTATACCTCAGAGATGATATCCAGAATGTTAAGAATCAATGAATGCCATTTCACTGGTTTACTTAGCTTTGTTAACTATGTGACAAACTAATGTGACAAACCAAATTCTACGCCGCGGCTTCGCCCGCGCAGAATTTGGTTTGTCACATTAAATACTAATATTATAAATGCGTAAAGTTTGTAAGGATGGATGAATGTAATGTATGTATTTACGTTTTTTACTTTTTCACGCCTAAACAGCTCAACGGATTCAAATGTGAGGTGGTATATAGATAGATCATGACCTGGAATAACACATAGGGTAGGTTCCCATGGTAACGCCAGTAAAATAGCGGAGAACAGCTAGTATTGTATAAGTGGGTACCTATTGATAGACTGACACTATTATTATTTATTAACGTACAGCCGAAGTTGCTGAACTTGGAGTCTTGAAATATGCAGGTAGGTTCTTTGTATAGCGTAAATAAGCATCAAGAAAGGGAATCAGGAATTTCCATTCCCAAGGGGGAAAATAGGGGTTCAAAGATTGTATTGAATTTCGTTAGTTTTGAAGTTGGAAACCTGAAGTTTTGGGTTAATAAAAAAATATTGTAACTATATGTTTAAAATGGTCTGTCACAAACTTAAAAATTTGCCACCTGCACCAAGTAATTTATAGCTTCGAGAATCAAATTATGTTACCTACCTATAAAGAAATTTCGAAAAACTAACACAACTGTCAACGACGTCTGCCTCACGTGTCTGCCCACGTTCTCGGAGATGGCGCTTCACTGCTTAGACCCCCCTTTAACCCACGCATATTCCCCCGTCGTCTTACAGTAGACGCGACGCGTAATGATTTACTGCGTCGCGACAAGTTGATCTTATCGTGATAACTTTTAAACGATTCGTCCAAATTACTTGGTGTAAAAGACAAAGTTTATTTATATTGAATACTTGAAACAACAATTGTATAGATTTTTATGAGAATTTGATAGATATTTTAAAATTAGCATTGTAAAATCCAATTTAATTGTATTTATGGCTCAGTATTTTGTATATAGTGGCTACCACATAAGAGGTAGATGTATGCTATCACGGACTTTTATTTAAGACTATTTAAGATGAAACATTTTACGGTACATCATATAGTATAGTATAGACAGCGCACGCCAAGATAGCTCTCAGGAAGCAAGAATTTTTCCGACTCATCTTATCGTTATATTATTACCAAAATTACACAAAAACTTTGTAAATTGTGGCCTATATATTATTCTGATGTATAAGCTGTATTTATGTAAAGTTTCATCTAAATCCGTTCAGTCGTTTGGGCGTGAAAGAGCCACAAACATACATACATATATTTATCCCTCCTCACAAACTTTCACATTTATATTAGTATAAATTCAATCTCTGATGCGTGAGCTAACTCATTTGCTCTATGCAAATTCATCATGATTTTTACAGCAATGAAAGAATGTTTTCTTTCTTTTTGATCATCCTCTAAAGCAGATCAGATACCTTTTGCTCAATTGTCAGGGTCAGATTCACAATAGTATGTCACATGCATATGCAATTGAAGAATTGAAACATTGTATTTGTTACTAGTACGCGGCATTCTGATACATCAATTTGGAGATGGAAATGTAATATCCAAAATTTCTGATCAAGAAACATTTTTTTCACGATTTCAGTTAGTCTGAAAACCCCTTCCCCACACATTTAACAAAGTTCAACTTTCCTTTAACTCTTTGAGGGGCTCTGGTTCATAAAGTGTACCCAGAAAATATTGCATTTAATGGGGCGCTGGTCTAGAAAACGTACCACCTATTCCCAATACTTGTAGTTGTCGGACCTCGGTTCAAATCTAGAACCAGTGTGTATTATATAGTTACTCAACTGTATAGTTTACCGCTCGCTCACTTCCTGCCGCTATTTTCAACAATACGCGTCATTTTAGGTTATGATCACTGAAGCGTATCGTGAATTGCGTTCTCTTCTTATAAAACTCCTACAAAAGTAGAACAACGGGATATTTTTGTAAATTGTTACTGATGTTTTTGATGATGTCTGTAGACTATGCTGTTCACGGAATCATTCGAGTTTATCCATTCATCGTTAAAAAATTTTGTGTAGTGTTGTGGTACCTTATTTGTACCACCGCCCCTCAACAATGATTTTCTTCTTTCCAGCGTTTCGTAATGGAATCCTTACCATTCAAACTTCAGGGTATGACTTATGAAGAATTCATGCAGGAAATTGACAATATTGATGCCGAAGATATACCTTCAGATCCTGAATCAATAGTGGAACAATCCGAAGATGAATTCGAAAATATCGACATCAATATCGATACTATACAGCCTGATAGTGATTCAGATCCAGAAGATAATTTGCCTCTCTCATTGATACAACAGCGGCTGTACATGACGTCGAATACACGTGACTGGTCTAGGAATACTATGCTAGAAGATCCGGAAATCTTGAATGCGGAGACTGGAGTAAAAAATTCTGTGGAAAATATGGACTCTCCTACACTTGGAAAACTTCTCCAACTCTTCTACACCGACGATCTCATAGAGTATATAGTCTTCTAAACTAATTTATACTGTCGTCAAACCTCCATGAGACCTAAAACTACGGACAAATCAGAAATAAAAGGTTTTTCGCCATAAACTCATTGATGGGTTTGAGAAGGCTACCCAGCTATAGAGATCATTGGAGTAGCTCCTTAGATCTGAATGACCCATATATCAGTTCACTGATGCCAGTGAAGCGATTGAGCTGGATCCTTTCAAACCTACATTTGAATGATAATATAATCATGCCCAAGAAAAGAGAGCCAGGCTATGACAAACTTTATAAATTACGGCTCGTTCTGAACAAAATATCTAAAAATTTCATGGACTGCATGGCTACTTCTAGGGAGTTGGCCATCGATGAATCGATGATCAAATTCAAAGGGAGGAGTACATTGAAACAGTATCTCCCGAAGAAACCAATCAAAAGGGGCTACAAAATGTGGAATAAAAATGGTTATTGCCAGAAATTTGAAATTTATACCGGGAAATCCGAAGATACGGAGAAAAGCTTGGGT
>WOGR01009576.1:0-11279 GCA_015342045.1 Leptinotarsa lineolata | reverse complement strand
AGACATGAGACATATCATTATTTTTATCCGACAAAATGAAAGTGGTGTCACCTGCAAAAAGAACCGATTTGAACGACATCATATATTTACATAAGTCATTCACATAAATGACAAATAAGAGCGGACCCAAAACAGACCCTTGCGGAACGCCATGCTTAATAGTCTGAAAGTTTGATAAGGTACCGTTGAGCATCACTGCTTGTTGACGATTAGTAAGGTAAGTTCCCATCAAGTGAAGCGGAATATCTCTAACTCCGTAATAGTATGATTTTTCCAACAAAATTTCATGTAAGACGCAGTCGAACGCTTTCGACAGGTCACAAAGCATCAATGCAGTGTAATTGCCCTGCAACGACTTATTGGAAAAAACCAAGAATCCGTCTCCGAACCGGATATAATAATGTCAGGACAGATAATTCCGCTTTCTGCCTCGATAAATTTGTTGGAGGTTGGAATGGACACCAATATGTCTTGGCTCAATCTTGTCACTGGAATTGTCAAGGCTGCTTCTCAAAAAATTGGAACAATATTTTGAACTAGAAAACTGTACACACCTCAGCAACTTTTGATTCTTCATGCTTATCATTATGAGGTTCAACTCAAGACATCTCTAACTTTACTGGAGAACTGCATTTATGTGGAATAAACTTCCTGAGAACTTTTTCTCAAATGGATTCGATCCCCAGCAATTCGAATCCAATCTGAATCGCTACTTTCGCACAGGTACCAGTCTCAGAGCGGTTTGAGGATTTTTCTGTAGTGTTTGTGTTTTGTCCAAAAAAAATAACATTGTTGAGTCATTTTTGGCCAATCTTCCTCTATGAATCCAAATTGAACCAAAGCACTGCCAAAGCAGCTCGAAAAATTTTTGAGACATTTGACAGTGATAGTGTCAATGAACGCAATGTTTGATTTGTGAAATTTCTTTCCGGAGATTCTAGCCTCCAAGAGGAGCTCCAAAGTGATCGACCTTCAGTCCCTAGCTTCAAGCTCCCCACTCACATCTTCGGTGTTCTGGCATACCTTTAAAAACGGCACGAATTTGCCGTTCCTCAAGAAGAGAGTCAGTGTGATAAGGGATTCCTTTCCTCAGCAGAGTTCTTGTCAACCGACGATAGTCATCAGAAGACTGAGTTTGCACATTGATGCCGTCGTGAAGGTTGACGGCTTTTGAGAATTCAATGTTCTCAGCATCCGTCAACTTGAGCAGTGAGACCCATCTGCCCTTCTGACGAACGACAATTGGCGACAATTCAATATAGTAGCAGAAATATGGTTGTATTGCCTCAAAGGGGCCAGGCTCCGGATCCTAGACAGTCCTTACAGTGCCTCTGGAAGTATTTGAGGCACTGTCCTTTGGAACTTCTTGACTTAAGTCAATTTTTCGACTAACGTCATTTTTTTCAGGTGTTGTCACCTGGCTGACCTGATTTTCCTTCTGGGGTTTTGAGCTTTTCCTAAGAGAAAGCTCAGAATCTGAATAATATTTAATGGCTTCATCATTGACGTTGTCGATGACAGCCTTTTCTTTCTTTCATTGGTCAATCCGACCTCTGCATACGTCAGGCAATGGAGGAAAGTCGTCGTTGATTCGTCTCTCATTTGAGGTAGGAGAGGAGAAGGAAGAAAAGCTTTCGTTGTCGATAAATTATATTAACGAAATGTCACCATTTGCAGGCGGAGCAGTAACCACTTCCATTTGCCGGTTTGTCAATGCGTGACAACCATACTTGGATTTGGCACTGTTTTGCCGAACAGGTCTGACGAGTCAGGCCAAAGGAAGAGATCAGTTGGCATATCAAGCCAACAATCTCGCCTCTGTCCCTACTAGCCTGGCTGCGAAGCAGTTCGTCCATCTGCTATGACTTTACACAAAAACGAAGAGAAACCAGCACCACGTCAGCACAATGAACACAACGAAAACAATATTTGAAAGCGTACTCACCAAAAATGTTGCAGCCTGCTCACCACAACACGATCGCACAGGAATACAACCTAGCAAATTGTGGGACATCAAACAGAAAAACCTAAACTCCAAAAATTTCCATTTCAAAATTTGGCGAAGGCAGAGGTACACACACCCTTTTTCATCGACAGGGCTTTATCGAATGTCTATTTCAACTTTTCTGTGCATAAAGTCACCCTGACCGACCCCTCGGTACAAAAAGTTGTTTCTCGAATTGAATACTTGAGGATCATGATGAAATAAACCTCATTGTAGAAACATTTGTTGCTGGCTTGTATTGGACCATGTGTCCAATTACAAAAAAAGAGTTTCGATTATGATCCTGACATTTCTGGACATCATATATGAATTGTTGGTGTTGTTTTCTCATTTTCATGAGGTTATGTGAACCAGTGAAGTTTGCCAATCCAACCCGCTCTGGCTCCGCACTGGTGAAGTGCTGGTACTAAATATGAAAATTCACCCCCCCGGAAATTTAAAGACATTTAGAATCAGTGATGAGAAGATAATTTTGTTATGTTAACGCGCCTTTTTCACCAATGGCTGGAGCCCCAGTTGGAATATTTGAAAACACTTTCTTATTGCACATCTACAATATAAAACGAAGCCATATACAAAATTTCACCCTGCGGTATGGAGAAACAGTGATGAAAAGATAATTTTCATATGTGAACGCGCCCCTTTTATCCCCAGTGGGGGCGCCCCTGTTGGAATATTCGAAAATACTTCCTTATTGCACATCTATAATATAAAACGTACCTAAATATAAAATATCACCCTCCCCAGAGGGAGAGCTTAAGGATACAAAAGAATGGTTCACTAGGAATAGGTTAATTTTGAATGAATCTGAAGGGAGTCGTTTACTTTTTAGAACTAATCAATTACGGATAGAATGACCTCAAAATTTGAATATTGAAAACATTACTATAAAATATTCAGAAGACACCAAATTTCTAGGACTTCATATTGAAGAATTCTTGAAATGGAACAAACAAATTGATTATACAGCTAAAAAATTGAGCAAAATTTCGTATGGACTAAGGGTGGTTCAGAAATATCTCAACAAAGAGTCGGTAAAAATTTTATATTTTTCCTATTTTGAGTCTGTAGCTAGACATGGAATTATATTTTGGGAACGCAATAGTAATATAAATAAAATATTTGTAATTCAGAAAAGAGCAATCAGAATGATGAGTAATTTGAATTATAATCAATAATCGTGTTGATATGTCTTCAAGAATAATGGGATGATGACGATATATGCTTTTCATATTTATGAATGCTAAATGTTTATATTAAAAATTAGGCATCTGTTCTTTAACAATATTAATCAACATTCCTACTGAACAAGAAGAAACGATTTTGTGCTCCATATACATAGGTCAACCATAACAGAAAAAACTTCTCATTACATGTTAATGAAGCTGTACAATAAATTGCCTAATTGAATCAAAGATTTGAGGAGCATAAAGAAATCTAGGAAAGAAATAAAAAAAAATTTAATAGATTTAAAACCATATAGTGTTAGTGACTATTTAGACCAAACCGAATTATAGAAATGTATATATTTATGAGTATATGTAGTCCTTTTCTTTCTCTTTGTTGACATTATTTCATTCTATGTTGTCTGTGTATAAGCTCTTATAGTCGGCACATTTTTGAAATAAAGGTTATCATTATTATTATTACAAAAATCAATCTTCGACTGAATGTACCTACCTTTGAATAATTTCAATAGGTAGGTACATTCCCATAGGACATAATATTCAAGGTACATTTACTCGTGAAGATATTGATCATCAGTTAACACTTTTCTGTTGGAACTTTTAGCAAAAACTGTTTTTTCAGTATTCTCAAGTTTGTTGGTACTTTTGTCAGAAAATGGGAAAATTTATTTCATTCGCAGTTTTGATTCAACACCAGCTTTTGTTAACAAAAACCTTTCGCAGTAATAACTGATCGACTCTCTTTCAAACACTGTGTAAGTTGGAAAGAAAACTGGACCTAAAAGTTTTAGTTTTTCTGAAACTTTTGAGATCTCGCACGACGCAGGCATGGCTTTTTTTGCATTGCTAGAGAGCACATTTCAGGTGAGAATAAGCTGTGATACTCAAATTGTTTTTTTTTTTGGGGGACTCTCAGAAATAATAAATTAACTGCAATTTTACGATATGTGAACAACACTGTTGAAAATGATACAAAAAATACAGGTCCGTATTTAAAATTTCGAAATGAAGGTTACACTACTTCTATGGATACCTTACAGAACAATTCTCTAATCATATTCTGATCAGTTTCAAGGGTGAAGTGTAAAAAGATTTCAAGCATCTCCAAAAGTGAAGAAGATACCATAAGGAATATAATTTCAACATTTTGAGTTCACTAGTAACAGTAAAAAGGGAATCCTATATAAAATAGTTGTAGAAAACTCAGGTTAAATTGAAGAAATCCAACTGAGAATTGATAAACCTAATTTTATTTCAAATTCAGAGCATTCGAAATATATAAACATATGAACTCCAGATAAGTCAAATATTTCAAGAAGGTTTGAAAAACCGGTAAGACGCAAAAATTCAGTACAGAGCTAGGTGTGAGTGAACTGAAAGTTTGTATTGTTTATGTTATCCGAAGATTTTTGAGAATTACAGGTATTGAAGATGGTTTCTTGATTAAAGTTCCCTTCTCACTTACCTGATGATTTAGCACAAATTATTGCATAAAATTATATTCAACAATTGTTCAATCAATAAAGTACAATTGCAAGAAACAGCACGCACGAGCTACACTGAAACCGTTTACGCAATCACTGTTCAGTCTACTTTGAATTGCTGTGTTATTATGAGTGAACTAGCATTAATGAAAATAGCTTACCTTTACTGTCTTCACGCAAATGTCCCCTTCTCTTTTGATCATGAATGACATCGTTCTCTACTGGGTGTTCTAAAAAATAATTATTTGATATTAAATTGTGATTTAACGGTATCCTTACAGTTAATAGATATTACTATTTAAAGGATTCAGGATATACTATGAAAGGCTATAAAAAACAACAATAATATTTTTTTCATTCTCATCAAGCTCTTTAAGAATATTTTATAAGAACGGACGGAGATTCGATAAAAAAGCGACCGTGAACAGGAATTGAAGTTAAAAACAATTAATCAATTGTCGGCAAGAATCCAATTTATGATGAGGACAATGATTTTAAAGGAGGAGAGTCAATGGTCTGACTGTATGTTGGATAATGTCAACAACAGCAAGCTACTGCTAATAGGGTTGAATCGTACTTTCGAAAGAGATCACCAGGACATGAATTTGACGTGAATAATCTGGATACTATAGGAATATTTGAAGCTTTCAACTTGAAGATAAAGATATTTTATATCAACCAGATTTCTGGTCCGATAACGTTATTGTTGAGAGATTTCTCTTCCGGAAATCATTTCATAGTTCGCTAATCTCTCTCAAACAATTTTGATAATTATCATTTTATGACCCTTTTAGGCAGTATTGCAGTATTAGAACCCTGTCAATGAAATTTCCGAATAGAAATTAATATACAAACTAGAAACGAAAATATTCTATGTATCTGTGAATCATGATGTTCTGCAGAAAAAAATCATAGCAATGAATTTGAATAATTTTTATAGAGCTAGTGTTTCCATATTTATGATTATTTGAATTCTGAAATTGACTGAAAGATAGATAATTCATTTAACAACGATACACAAGGTTTGTAGTAGGTCCTATAAATAAACAGTATCATTTCCAGCACTAGGTTGTTTCGATATCCCCAACAGAAAATGATCATTATCTACAAACCTTGAGATGGTAAGATGGAGATTATTTTGTTGAAAATCCGAAAATGTAATAATTTGTGACGATAAGACAAAAAAAAGGAAGCAAAAAATTTCGAAAATTAACTCTTTACAAAGATGTGTAGATCATGCAAAAAAGTAACATTCGGACTCAAACTGGAAGAAAAACCCCTCTCGAAATAGCTATTTCCATATAAAAACTAAATTACATTTATATGAACACTGAATTATACGAAAAACACTTTTTTCCATTTCGTTTGTATGCCAAACTCAGTGAAGTTTGACTTCTATTTCATACTCATACTCATACGAATCATAAGAATCAAATTTATTTTCCAAAATCAGTGAAACGCTCCTTCATTATAATTGGTATATTTACAAATATGAAGTGGAGTGTAAAGCCCTTTTCTTGACATCGATTGCTTTGGTCTTCAGCTAGAAATCATAAGATAGTTTTGTTTCCGTACTCGTTTGTTCAGTATTTTGTTGGATTTTTGTAATTCCTCTGTGAGTCAGTGCCCCACATGTGTATGAAACATTGAAAGCTTTCTCTGTCCATGTGCAGGTGTCTTCTAATGAACAATGTTCAGTGAGTAAGTCTGTAACTATACTGATTTATTTCCTGCTCTGATCAAGCAGTCCTTCAGTTCTCTTTTCGAACAATTCCTTCAAGTTTTCCCATGTGAGTTCCCTGGTGTATTTTTGCAGTAATGTTTATATTTTTTCTGAACTCCCCTATCATAGACTCTAATCAAATCAAATCGAAATGTACTTAATTGTCAGACAATTTTGCATCCCATCGACGAAGATTTGTAGGCATAAATTCAAGCATAACTAATGGTGTATAGATAAAAACTGGCAATGAATTAAAGTTTGAATGAAATAGTTACAAATTCGATAAAAATAAATGTGAAATGGAATACACGTTTCAAAATGATTCATTAAAATACTCTTGCAAGCTAAATTAGGGTCTATCAGCTGGCAAATTTCTAACTGCTTTCTTAAATTGTACGTTGGTCAGATTTGAAGACCTTATAAGACCTGATAAGTGACTGAATAATTTTCCACCATTATAAAAAATGGAATTCTTGATTAATGTTGAGTTAGATGAGGGAAGTCTAATATTAAATATGCTATTTTGAGTAGCACAAGGAAAATTAAAAAAGTCAAACTCCGTTTTATGTTTGCATACCAAACATACAGTTTCAAGAATGAACAGTGCAACGACGGTTGAAATCTTATTGGCTGCAAAATAATTTCTGCATGATTCCCTAGGTTTGACTTCACAGAGACACTTACTTTTCTGTAATATCAACACAGATAAGAAAAGGGTTGCACTGCATGTTTCCCGAAATGGTATTCCATATTTAATTTGGGATTCAATTAAAGCGTAGTCAACCGTTTTTGCTGTGTGAAAACCCAACTCGTTAGAAACCACCCTCACTGCATAACATCTGGAGGAGATTTTACTCTTAAGTTTGACGTGTTCATCAAATTCGAGCCTATTATCAATAAAGACACCAAGAAATTTTGTGTTCAATTTGTTTTCCAATATATCATTGTCTATTGACAGTTCATTTAGCAGACATTCAAATGTTATTATATTCGTTTTGGAGATATTCAAGGATAATAAGTTGGCATCATACCAATTTTTCACCTTTTCTAAATCAGATGATATCTTTTCATGTAGCTCTCTTGGGTTCTTTTCCTTCCACATTATATCTATCATAGTCAAATCATCAAAATATAACAAAAACAGAACTGAACCCAACACAAAACCCTGTGGCACACCAGATGTGATTGCCCTGCTTTCTGCGAGTTCCGATGATTTGACTTCGGCCTGAGAGGTACGATTCAAAACAATTGTACGTCACCCCTCTGCAGCCATACCGGTGAAGTTTTTTGAGTAATAATTCATGATTAACGCAATCAGAAGCTTCCAAAAGGTGAAAAAAAATTGCGGCAGCTACTTTACCAGTTTATAAAGGAAAGAGAATATTGCATGACTTGTATCTATTTTCGTCTGGAAACCAAATTGGAAGGTATTGTTATTGTAGGGGATGTGAAAGATGAAGTAGAAATAGACATTTCAGGATAATCAGTTGACAGAAACCCGTTGATAATTATTAATATTTATAATAATTCTTTTAGTAGCAGTTCTTCAGCATCTGAATAATCTGTCCAAAATGACAATAATAATTTATTATTCCATCATTATTTTTTCAATTTATACGCTTAAACATTTATTTGTAGTTAATTCAATGTTGAATACACAAAATTGTTAACGCCACATATTATTTAAAAAAAAATCGGTGGTTCCTTAGTGCGACTCTGTACAAGCAGCCTTGTCTAGGAGATCACGTGCACTATGAGTGATATTGTTTTGGAGCACTCCGTTGCTTGGATGGACAGATTTTGAGAATCAAACTGTTGATTCATGAGTCACGAGGTCTTGTATCTGGAATTATTTTTGGAACGATTCTATTTAGGACAAAATATCTCTGAATCTCTCCAGGACGTTTATTTTCTGCGATCACAACAACCACTAATATGTACTTAATCTTCTGCTACAAACTACAGATGCAAAGACCTCCCAACAAATCCTTTTCACAGCTGGCTTAGTCATCCTCGGCAGAGGGCAACGTAATCGAAGAACCCTCACTCTTAATTTCAAATTACAAAGGATTCGTGTCAGTCGTCTTCGTCCTCGGTTCCCCTATTTATTTACTTTCCCACTTCTGGTGAAATATTTACACGAGAAAATGAGGGGGAAAACAGTTCGCAAGCATGGGTGTAACCTGTGTTGGGAGAAATAGCAAACGGGGGTCCGAATCGATTTCATGTGTACATACGCTCTTTACAGAACTGTATCAGGAAACTGATATTGACGATGATCAATATAAGTTAAAGTGAATATAAAACTTCGAAACTGACTCACCCAATGACTCACCGACAGACTAACGCACAGACTGACTCACCAACAAACTAACACACAGACTGTCTGATTCAACAACTGACTCACCGACTGACTGACTGACTCACCGACTGACTCACCGACTGACTCGCCGACTGACTCACCGAATGTCTGACTCAACAACTGACTCACTGATTGACTCACCGACCGATGATGATGATGGAGATGATGTTGATGATGATGATACTATTGATATTGGGAAATTGGATCACTATTCCTCAGTGCTTAAGAGTCATAAAAATTATCTTTTCAATAATGTACATGTTTCTTTCATACTTTTTCACTTGGATGTTTGTATATGGAAAATTCTTCTTTTCTCGCAATAAATTCATAAACAAAACATTAAAACATTAGACTATTTCCTTACATAATAATAATCTTGCATTTGCTCGAATGCCCAACGAAATGGTGAGATGCCTTGAACAACTGATACCACTCTGACAAACTTGCTTCACCATATGGTCAGACTAGAGTCCAAACAAGGTGGGGCACTTTCAGAAGAGGTATATTTCATGGCGATTCCCTCACTCCCATTTTTTTCTGCGTCTCTCTACTGCTATTATGAGTTGTCCTCAGAAATACTCGATGGAATAACTGTGGCACCTTCATAAACCAAAGTGATAAAGTCACCCATTTGTTTTGTATGGATGATCTGAAAATATATGCCTTTGGAGAAAAATATTTCCATCAGTCCTTTGGGGTGGTGGAAGAGTACACGCATGCTATCGGTATGAAATTCGGGATATACAAATGTGCAACGGCCCATCTCAAGAGAAAACGATGCGGTAGTTACGGAGGTGGAAGAATCCTTGATGCCATAGAGACGTATATTCACTTCGGGGTAGAATAACGCCAATCACACAAGAGATAACAGCAATGAAGAACCCTTTCCGCAGCAATTATCAGCACAACCTCCGACATATTTGGTCATTGGAACTGTCGGAAAAGAATAAAGCCACTTGATATTTCAATATTACTCTATTCATTTGGAGGAGCGAAATGGACCTGAGAGAAACTGTATCAACTCGACGTGAAGACCCGAAAAATGATGCATCTCCATAGAAGTTTGCATCCCAAATCACCTATAGATCCTCATCAAGCTATGCAACCTCCTGCTGCCGGTGAAGATGTTCATCCGCAGCTGACGTCCTTGAATCCAAATGGAATTACAAGGCAAGTATGTTGACGTCAGCAGAGATTTCTTTTGAATTCTTAGTTTTTTTTTCCAACAAGCCATTGATATACAATGAAAATAGTGTTGGAGATAATATGGCTCCGTGGGGAACACCAGCGTTGATGGTAAAAGTATTCGAGAGATATCCATCGACGGCCACTTGCAGGGAACCTTTTCTCAGGAAGAGTCGTACAAAAAAATAATCCAACAACCGCATTGAAGTTTGGCCAGCAAATCCTCATGCCACACACGGTCAAAAGCCTTTGAAATATCAAGTGAAGCAGCTCTTGACTCTCCATATGTCTCGATTGCGTTATTCCAAATATGGGTGACATACGATAGAAGAAATATTCATTTACAGTAACTTGATGACTGAACAACTCAATCAAACTAATAGTTGATTGAGTTGAGTTGATCCAATATTTCCCACAGATACCTGTTTTGGAGTTGATATATTATTGAATGAGTGGACCCTGAGAGAAATTTTTTGGGTGTTCCTACTTTGAAAAAATTTAGTAGGTACCTAATTTAGGAATCACTTGAAAAGAATCACTCGCAAAATTAGGATGCATTCATTAGTATTCCAAGTTTTACTTGTTTTGTTAATTCTAGGCTTTTTATTTTGAAAATATGTATCCCTCCATTCTCTGTCAAATATAAGGTTGATATAGAAGTTTCTCTAATACATAATACTTTCAATGTAAGTTCCCCTCACTGTACGTCAATGAAGTTGCTGAAAGAAAACGAATAGAACAAAAAATAAACAGTGGAAATCGCAGTAAACGCGTATATGAACACTTTGAACACTCGCGGGACCAGCTGGTGGGTGTATTCGAGAGAAATATTAATTTTTAAGCTCAGTCAGGCACCCTGGAGTTTTTGTTTTGCTTATAAAATGGAATTCATATTGTCCATGAATATTTCAGAAATCACAACAAAAGTTTTCAGGCTCATATATCTCAGAGAATGAGAGAAAGAGAGAGAGAGAGAGAGAAAGAGAGAGAGAAACGAAGGTTTGTTTGAATAGAAGCATATTACCTGTATGAGAGAATATGATATTTATATTTTATCAATTTACTGAATATGTGGAATACTTTGTTTCATCAGGGTGTCAGATGTTGGAAATATAAGCGGATTCTCGAAGTTTCATATATAACCTCTAAAATGTCCAACTTTACGATAGAGCTGTCAGTTGCCAGTTTGCACCACTAGGATTGCCAAATCCCGAGACATAGAAGGCAACCTATCGTATACACTGTGTCCGTAAAGTGTGGAACAAATTCATTTTTAGCTAAACAGGTCATTTTAAGAAATAATCCTGAAACACGTCGATTTTTGATGTTAATT
>WOGR01009575.1:0-11280 GCA_015342045.1 Leptinotarsa lineolata | reverse complement strand
TGTAGTGATTCCAAGAGCGATGGTGAACAATGCGAAAAAGAGATACCAGTGAATAAGATTCGGATGCATTTAAATAATGAAACACAGACTATGTTTCAATGTATATAAGAATCTACATATCAAGTTTGGTTTCGAGGGAAACAAACTATTACAAGCAACATCAGATTTGACCGAAACTCCTTTCTCAACTGTACGTAAAATAATCAAAAAAAAACCTTATGAGCGCAAGACGCGATGTGATACAGGATTACCAAAACCTTTAGATGTCCATCTAATCAAATCATTGAAAAAAACAATGTACGACTGTTACAAAAGTAATGAGATTCCTTCAATTGAAATCATAAGAAGAAATTGAATACTTCCGGCCATAACGTGAGCAGCTGTGATAAAACTCTTCAGAATTTGATAAACAAACTAGGATTTAGATTTGAAATAATAAACAAACGTGAAACAGTTATGGAAAGTAGAATAGTTGAATTGCGTGACAAATACTTAGACCAAATAACTAAATATAGAGAAGAACAACAGCAAATTTTCTATTTGGACGAAACTTGCTGTGACACTCACGACACAGTTACGAAAGGGTGGACTGATGGTTCGAGAATGTGTACGCCTAACGTGTCTACAAACAAAGGATCGCGACTAATCATTGTGTATTGCGGGGGAAGTAAGAAATGGGTTCTGAATTCTTTGATATTATGTGGAAAAAAACTTGAGGACTGCAATGTTGACTATCATAAAAACATAGAAGCTAATATTTTCGAGGAATGGTTTGAAAACACATTGATCCCAAATTTGGATGCGAACAGTGTAATAGTTCTTGACAACGCTTTATATGATTCGCGACGGCTCATCAAAGTATCGAATAAAATTTCGAAGAAAGATGAAATACAAAGAAACAATTTGTATTTTGAAGACTACTATACCTAAAACCAACTACTTGAAGTTTTACAGACAAAAACATTTGAAAAAGTGTATGCCCTTGAGAGTATTGCTAGAGTATTGATGTTTTCTGGTGGGGGAACGTTATGATTCAAACTCATCAAACAAATAACTTAAGGAAACCGTATGAACATCTGGGAAAACCTAAACATCCATAAATTCAAAAAGCGTAATTCACTTATCGTGGAGCGAACTCAAATCAGAACAAAACAAGACCTAACACAAAGAATATTACCTGATATAACACAGGTACAGGAAAACCTGATCGAGCACCGAGATAGAAGGGTAATCAAAGTACCTACTCAAGCCAATACCTGTCTAAGACGATCTGACCGCATGAAAGAGCAAACAAGACAAGAAAATGTTCGGTAGATCCACAAAGATGATAGCACAGTGTGCTATCGAAAGCGCTCGCATGTAATTAAAACTTATTAAAGTTTAAAATCCTTTTTGTGAGCAAGTGTTAATATTTGATTATCAATAATAAAACATTGGAAACAAAGGAAAACCAGTTGCATCAATCAAAATATATATTCATATATAATCAGAAATGATTATTGAATAACGAAATCAGTTAGCTCCCTAACTATATTATTGAAGGGGAGCTCTGGGAAGGTAGGTTGCACTATATCGTTTACATGAACTATACCAATGGTTTGGGTTTTTCATGGCTATCCGATGGTAACCATACACTTGACCTTGACATCGACCCATGAAATTTTTTGAAGGTCAAAGTTGGTGTTTCAAACGGATTTTTTCGTTTCGATAAAGAACTGAAAGACATAAAAAAATGATAGTGATTTGACACTATATAATCAAAAAATGGTGCCTTTTTACATAAAATTTTTCTGATGATGTCTCGCTCCGCTCAATAGTTAAGAAGGTGGGGAATTTTTTTTCGGGCATGAAAGCCAAAAAAGTTTTTCCCGAAAACTAAATTCACTCGGTATAAATCCAAGACTAAATTCCGGAAAAACAGAAATCCGCCGCTCACAGTAATGAATCATTAATAAATAATAATAATAATACTCTAGTGTGCCGTTCAGCTGGTGTCACGGAATTCGCAGGAACGTGGATAAATCGACTCAAAAGACTCGTTACTCGCATCCGAAAAAAATACACCTGCCTTACGGCTCTCACACGTGCCCGTTAATTCCGGCTTGTTGATTATATCCAAAAAAGGCCTAAACATTGATTTCGACCGAGTGTTACGATCATTAAATATACGACCAACATACAGGATGTTGTAATTGATCCGCGCACGTTTCGATTTCTGGTCATTAGGCGAAAACGTATATATAGTTTCGTTTTTTAAAGATTTATCGTAGCGAGTCGTACCTCAAGGATCTATATCCGGCCCTTCATCGATTGTTATAAGTTATAGTATATAGAAACTTTTCGAATCTAATCTCTGCAATAGGAGACAAAATTGTTTCGGAGGTTGGTGATGAATTTTCTGCCACAAAGCATATTAGACATGGAGTCCCACAGGGGTCGGTTTGGGGACCACTTCTTTTCGTTATTTATGTCAATGATCTAATCTACTAACTTTTTCGCCCCAAAAAAACTATCATTTGCTTATTAGACCACTTCAATCAGTAAAACCATATGTATGGGAGGTTAGACATAATACGAATATAATCTGTTATTTCGAAAATTTTTACCAAATATGGGAACTATGGGGATGGGACGGTGATTTTCAGAGAGACATTTGTCCCCTCTCTTGAAAACTGGAATTACTTTGCTGATTTTTGATTTATCAAAACTATGAATGCAATGAAAACCCTTGAGAGGTTCTATTGAAGAGGCAGTTCATCGATTTTACTATTGAGGATGTCGAAACAGTTTGTATTTTTGAGATTTGAAACTTCAGACCTAGATTCCATGAAGATAGATCATACCGAAAGAGTCTCCAACTTCTATCACTAGATTGTATTTTTTCAATGACTGTCTTGGCAAAGGTGTTGAGTAAAATGTTAAATTCTTGAGGTGTCATATCATTTCAAATTAAGCGACATTGATATTTATTTTTTTCGAAGTTTATAAGCCTCAAACTGTCTTCAATTTTTTTGTCAGACTTGATAATTGAACTTTCATAAGCCGACATTTTTCCTTCCATTATTGCTTTTCAATATTCATCTTTGACATGCGAGTACTTGGAAGATCTCTTATCAATGGGATCATTAGTCACGTCATAGATCATCCATTAGTCACGTCGTAGATCAACCATTAGTCACGTCGTAGATCAATCATTAGTAACGTCGTAGAACAACCATTGGTCATGCCGTAGATCAACCATTGGTCACGTCGTAGATCAATTATAAGTAACGTCGTACATCAATCATTAGTAACGTCATAGAACAACCATTGATCACTACGTAGATCAATCATCAGTAACGTCGTAGAACAAATATTAATCATGTCGTAGAAGAACCATTAGTCACGTCGTAGATCAACCATTGGTCACGTCGTAGATCGATTAGTAACGTTGTAGATCAAGCATCAGTCACGTCGTGGAACAACCATTGGTCATGTCACAGATCAATCATTAGTAACGTCGTAGATCAACCATTAGTCATGTCGTAGAACAACCATTAGTCACTTCGTTGATCAACCATTAGTCACCTCGTAGAACAACCATTGGTCACGTCGTAGATCAATCATTAGTAACGTCATAGATCAAACATTGGTCACGTCGTAGATCAATCATTAGTAGTCGTAGATCAACCATTGGTCACGTCGTAGATCAATCATTAGTAACGTCGTAGACCAACCATTAGTCATGTCGTAGAACAACCATTAGTCATGTCGTAGAACAACCATTGGTCACGTCGTAGATCAATCATTAGTAACGTCATTTATCAACCATTAGTCACCTCGTAGAACAACCATTGGTCACGTCGTAGATCAACCATTAGTCAAGTTGTAGAACGACCATTGGTCACGTCGTAGATCAACCATTAGTCAAGTCGTAGTTGATCAACCGTTGGTCACGTCGTAGATCAATCATTAGTAACGTCGTAGATCAATCATTAGTAACGTCGTAGATCAGGTATTGGTCACGTAATAGATCAATCATTGGTAACGTCGTAGATCAACCATTAGTCACGTCGTAGATCAATCATTAGTAACGTCGTAGATCAACCATTAGTCACGTCGTAGAACAACCTATAGGTCCGGTGTTGGGATTACCGAATTTTCGTTCAACAGGAAATTGTTTATCCACTAGTCACAATCCACCTCTTGTAAAATGACTACAATTTAGGAGGTATTATTCTCCTCAGCAGTAATATCCGTTTGGATGTTATTTACTTTGATAAATTAAACATAATGAGCGGGAAAGCTTATTTTAATATCTGTCTCAAAAAAAATCATGTTAAAATTTGTATTGTCTCCAAATAGTCATATCAAGGCCAAAATTGAATCGGTTAGAGTTGGGGAAGTCCCTAGCAATACATTTTCAAAAAAGCACTAATCCACTAAATGCTGGCACTAAATGTTGGTAGTCTTTCTCTCTTGAGGAAATAACCTTCTCACATGTGCTCTCGCACATTGTTCAAACTGTTGGTTTAAACTTAACGATACTCTGAACTTGGACAACAATCTTATCTGCCGAATATAAAAAATACTCTTCGACCCTTTGGCGCCTTCGTAAAAATCAGCATAAATAATCAAAGAAACGCCTCGAGAGCCGTGGCTGTTCATTTTGCCGGTAGGCGTCAGTGTAATACAAACCGATCATTGCAGATTGCAACCGGGGCAGATGCACATGCATTTTAATTCGGCATGCACTGACTTGAGGACCAGGAGAGACGTGAGTCCACGTGTCCGTCCACTTTCGTACACCTTGCAGATTTTGACCCGTGCGCCGTAAGAATTAAGCAGGAACCCACATGCATCCATTGACGTATGCAAAATACAAAGGGGGCCAACTTACCATCGAGGAAAATGAAATTTGCCTAATATAAGTGAAGACGGTCTCAGACAAGTTAGGGACACGAATCCCACGCTTTTTATCGTATTCATTGAAGATGCAATCAAAGGATAAAAAATATGTTCAAAGGTTTTTTGCTACCCAAAAAATACTGTTTCTGCTTGACTTTATTGCGTTTTTTCACATATTCCTCCTTCTGTTCCGCTAACAATGTTGTTTCCTGGTGGTCATATTCTTCAAGGCATAATTTAGATTGTCCGTGAATTATTTGCCACCTGTGATACACTACCCCTCATCATATTCGCATAAGGCAATCTGTTTTTTTCCTTTGAAGCATTGCCTACAACTGAGGCAGCTATATTTCTTACACAGTTTTAAAAAGGCATTTATGAGTAACTCTCTGTAACCATTCCGAAATAGTACATACTCCGTTGAAGTAGTTTTTTCCAGAAGGTTTTTCAATTTGTATTCCCAACTATATTTTCCTAGTTGTTTT
The DNA here is from genome assembly GCA_015342045.1 of Leptinotarsa lineolata. Classification (NCBI taxonomy): domain Eukaryota; kingdom Metazoa; phylum Arthropoda; class Insecta; order Coleoptera; family Chrysomelidae; genus Leptinotarsa; species Leptinotarsa lineolata. The sequence continues at coordinate 5,908 of WOGR01009575.1, read as the reverse complement.
TATGTTTCTCATTGACCAGTCTCCCGATCTAGTCCCATATAAATGATTTTGAATTCACTGCAACTTTTTCAGGTTCCGTATCTAAATGACCCATGTCTAGAGTCTATCTTTTCCTGTCTGTCAATTTTTCCTCTTCTTCACATCATTCCCAGAGCAGCACCGACCTTTCGGCAAACAGTGCATAGAATAGAAATAGTTAAGCTCGTGGAAGCATATTCAAAGATTAAGCTAAGAAATTCTAGTGAAAAAGTAGAGGAGATAAGAGAAGCAGGCCAAAACAGACCTGGAATGGGGTGGAAAGAGATGAATTGAAGAAATGAACCTAATAAGAATCGGCATTGACTGTTTATAACTTTTTCAAAACAATTCAACTTCAAAAAGGTAAAGAATATTTATTCATTTGTATAATGTGGTGAAATTCCCCACAAAGAACATGCTCTGCTGTTTCATCATTTTCCAAGCACACACTGTGTTCCGACAGTCCGAGTCTCTGCATATGATAATTCAGACGACAGTGACCTGTGATGAGGTCTGTTAAACATCGTAGTTCATCCCTACTGTAGTCCAACAACTTTTTTTTTGGTTTCAAGCTTCGAAGGGTGAATGAACGTTTCGCAGTGAGCCAGGATTCTTTAAATCTTCTTGCCATTTGGTGTTCAATGTTTGTTTGGCAAAACCTAAAGCAATGCCAAAGACAGGTTCTGGTCCGATGTAGCTACTTGCAGCACCCTCCTTGCAAGGGAATCAGCAGCCTCATTGCCTTTCAGACCAGTGTTGCCAGGAATCCAGACCAGAGACAATTTGTTAAGTCTTCCTATTGAGGAGAGTCGTTTTTGGCAATTTGCTACCAATTCAGACGTTGCTCGGTAGGAGCCAAGAACTTCCAGAGCCGCTTGACTGTCGGAGAAAATGTTCATTGGCTTGTGTGTGCGATTGGATTCTACCAAGCTCTCCCCACACAATTCAATAGCATAGATTTCTGCTTGAAATACAGTCGCATAGGTCCCTAGGCAGGTTGATATCTCTGTCCTAGACTATCTGCTCTTAATATTTCCTTCTCCCGGAAGATCCAGTCCTCTATACTCAGGAGGAGTACTGTATGAAGCAGTTCGTAGTTGATAGTTGGAGGCATAATGTCAGAGGTCATTCCTATAATGCTGTGATTTCCAGTGTTAGCTAGTAGTCTAGTGTACTCTGCAGTAGATTGATTTGCGCAATTGGCGATGTGCACAAGTCTATATGCAGTCCATCTAACCTCTCTCTCCAGAAAAATTTGGAACGGAGATAGATCTAGAAGGAACCCCATGGTCGCTGACGGCGTGGTACTGATGGCACAACAGACGGCCAGACAGACCTGTCTATGTAAGCCAGAGAGCTTCGCACGAGTCATTTCCTGTATGAATGGGTACGTGATCAAACAAAATTTTCGAATTTGGGACGATACCAATCCACATAAGATCCAAGAGCTTTTGGGATGGCGGTCCATATTTCTGTGAGAACGACGTTGCCCAGGCCATAACTGTCAATGGCGAGCACTATAGGTCGATGATTACCAACTTCTTTTGTCCTGGCGGACATTTGACACTTTGTTTTATTCAAATTTAAAGACGGGAATCGCTTAATGAAAGATGCTATTGCTCTTTGGTATCAACGTCCAAATTGTATCATTAAAATGCCCTCTGTTGCGGATTTTAGTAGTGATATTTTGGAAGGACTCTAATAAAGTTGGGTATGTACAAGAACTTACAAATACATATCAATGCACATTCCTTCATCTAAGTTAGCAATATTTGGAAATTATTATAAATGACATAGAAGAAGTTTCTGTTGCAGCGCTCAAATTGATTTGTAAAGACTTTGGCATCCATGAAAACCTCCAATAATATCGAAACATCCTTCAAAATGCTCCAAATTCCAATTAAAACCCGATCAAAAAAGTTTCGAGGTTCCACACATTCCCAAAATAAAAGTCTCGAGCACGTCACTGAATGTATCGCCATGTTCACACTACATTCTTAAATTTGATGTATCGCAAAGTATATATTAAATTCGTCTTTCTTCACGGTGGGTTAGAGCAGTTGCAAAATAAATTGATCTCTGGGCCGTGCCCCATATCAATTTTTTTTCATGGTGGTTATTACCAGATCTTTACGCTGATACAGTGAAGGAATTGTCGCTCGCGGTTCTTTCAGAACTCATTATAACTGAAGAAGTTTGTAGTCCCACAGCATTGGTTTCAAAATATGATTTTAGGATTTTTCGACGTTCCCGAAAAATATTGAAATTGAAAAAAAAGATAAAAAAGGACAGAAAGTATATATAACAGAGCCGTGAGAATTTTCTTCAATACGTAACTTACAGCATAATGCAGTATGTCTAAATGAGTGTATAAAACAATAAATTTCTGTCAAAAATAATAATGTTGACAGAGCTTGTCATGAGCACCGATTTATGTTGATTTCAATTGGTTGAATAGGTCTGGTATATTATTAAATCGCTTCAAAAGCCTTCAACTTGTTCATTTTGGACATGACGCTTTGGGAATTTGTTGTTTTATATCAACTGAAATCCAAGAACACGGGAGATTTGTTATCAACATATTCTCAGAATAGAAAAAAGTTTAGTGTGGAGAAAAGGAAAATAAAAACAATAAAACTTACTTTTTCTTTCCCGATGCCACTGACGGTTCCACTATCAGAGAAACACCGTTGAAACTGAAACCTGAAATGAAGCAATATGCTGATGTTCAATCTCGCCACTGGACTAATACTTGAACCAGAATATGAAGCACTCCATCTATAGTACAACAACTTTGTTTTTGAACCATGATTTTAGATTAATTCTATACTCTATTCCCTTTCAATCATTCCACTCAATGAAAATATCCTGGGTTGTGCAGTACCCAACCGAAAGAAGCTTTTCGAATCGGAGTCCGCCATAATTTTAGCTCTTTTTAGGCCTATTTTTTGTTCTGCTAGTTCAGCCATCAGGCTGGCAGAACAAAATCATATTGAGAACTCTACGCTTGAGTGTCTTGTCTAATTTTCTATTTTTTCAATCAATGGAGTCTGATAATTTAACCTACAAACTGGCTGAACCGACTTGGGAAAATTTTAATTTGTTATAGTCCCAACGTTTTAACTCTTATAACCCACAATATCTCTGTTGGACTCGCCAACAGCAAAAATTCTGGAATAGAATACAAAATTAGCCTACAGTACTCATTAAACTTATCTATAGATGTTTTTGAATGAATATGAAATTCACGAAATTTATTACTTAAGAAAATATTTCAATGTCATCTGTGTAAGCTAGAAAAAGTTCAAAATTCAAAACTTATACCGAGAAAATATTATATAGAAGAGGCCTCAAATGGGCACCCTGAGGTACTCCCGAAATTACTATATTATGAGTTTTACATTACATACTGGCCTATATTTTTTACAGTATTTCTGGTCACCTATTTTAGGCCAACAAAATCAAAGGCCAAAGTACTATTTAAGTATTTTTTCTGTTACGATACGAGTATACAATATATCCATGACATCCGCATGAACTTCGTTAACTCTAAAATATCCAGTACGCAAAGACCAATACTAATTAATTTGAAATGTGTAGATACAATTAATGACCATTCAAGTAACCGAAGAATGCAATCCAACGTAAACTCCAACCAACACTGTACAAATCTTAGAAACCAGTTTGGAAGAACGGAAATTCGACAGTAAGAGCGAATTCCGCTGAACAACTAAACTAAACCAAAGATAGTGTTGCACCTAACCTAAAAATACTTCGGATTTAGGAAGATTTACTGAATGCGCTCCATTTTTCTCTATTGTAATTAGATGTGTGCGTAAACAATAATGGTGTTTTGTCGTTCAAGTGCCTACAACTGATATACACAGTTCATTCTGTATCAATTCAAAAACAAGTACCTAATAGGTATTCAAAATCGAACTCGATGACAGTAATATATATTTCACTCACCATTTAACTTATCAATTGCCCTATCTGCAGACGACTGATCTGGGCAGTCGACAAATGCATATCCTCCACGTTTTATCAAAATATTCGTGCATGACAAATTCTGTTCCAGGAAAAGTTGCCGAAGACCTATCTCACTGGTTTCGGTCGGTAAATTTCCAACGTACAACTTGCTCATGGTTATAGGTGGAATTTTTCCTGTCGTCGACATTTATACAACTAAGTTTATAAAAAATTAAATTCTACTTATAGTAATTAACAATAAAACAACAAACTTCACCAAAGTCTTGAATCGTGATTGAACACCACGTCCACAACGCGTATAAAGTTTAGTGACATGCGCACTCTTTTCGGAATGCATGGAATGCATACACCTGCATTTAAAACAAAGGTTAAGAATGGGTGAATCAACAATTTGACTGATTGATTGGGCTAGAATTTGCACGTGATTTCCTTGTCTATTTGTATTGGTTTGAACGCTGGGTACACATTTTTTTAATGTTTGATCGATAATCGCTAGTTAATTTTTATTGGTCTATTACTTTGATGGTTATTATCGAAGTTAAAGTTTCGAATCGTTGCAGAGATTTTATTGGATATATTGATTGGGGTTTTTCAGCCATTTTCACAACAGTTCGATTATTAATATTGAATATTTGGAAGAAATTCTTTCACTAGTATTAATGACGTGATGTGCTTCAGATACATGATGTGTAACAGATTTTACCAACGGCGCCGTGGCTTAGTTGGTTAAAGCGCCTGTCTAGTAAACAGGAGATCACGAGTTCGAATCTCGTCGGGGCCTGACAAATTTTTTGATTTCTGTTTTTAAAATGCTCGTATCATCTAAATTTGAAATGAATATATTTTTGACAATTAATATTTTTTTTTGGATTTGGCAATGCAAGTTCTCACGCTGTGAAAGTTAATTGAATTGACAAACCGGAAAAGATAATTGTGAATATCATGACATAATTATGAACCTATATCCTCCTGAGAAATCTATGTGCAGAGGTATAAAAACAAACGGTAATAAATATGAACATATATATGTATATCCAAATATGGATAAGAAGACGAATTGTAAGCAATTATACAAAAACTCTATTCGTAATCTATATATAAAACTTTTTATAATATTTTTGAATTCTTGAAAAAAACTATCTCATAATTTTTATCGTAGGCGAGGGATATCATAAAATGAAAACTTTAAATAAGAGTAAATTATACTTTTCAAAAATTGAAAATATTCATTGAGAAAATTTGTTTGCAAATGCAAACTGTATTCCCATTTGCAACTGAAGTCATCTACACTAAGAAAAAAAATGTATTTGTTGTAGGCACAGATATCTATCATTTGCTGTATTATACTTTTTCACTCCACTTTATTCTTATTTGTAGAACTCTTCAAATGTCTCGATTATTCCTAATGAATGTGATAGTTATTGCATAATAGTTGATTATCTTGATATAAAGGAAACATGTTTTTCACGAACAAAATACAAGGAAAATCCTCAAGGCGGTCTAAGATCGGTGCCTGTGCGAAATTAGTGACTCACATTGGATTTGAATCGTTGTAGATTAAATCCATTGGGAAAAACGTTCAAAGAAAGTTTATTCCACATAAACCCACAAACCCTCATGCCTCACACGGTCAAAGGCTTTAGACCTTAGAGATATTCAGCGCAACAGCTCTCGACTCTCAATTTTTATCGAAAGCGTTATTCCAAATGGGGTGACATAGTTGATTGTCTTCAATATTTCGGGATTAGAGAACAAAAACAAATATTGATCATCGAAAAATCACTTTATTGTTTTTCAAAATATTTCCCATGAAGATCTATACACTTTTGCATGCGTTTGAACAAATTGTCGAAGCACTTTTGCCACTCTGATTGAGGTATCTCCGAAACATGCATTCTGA
>WOGR01009574.1:0-11280 GCA_015342045.1 Leptinotarsa lineolata | reverse complement strand
CCCTTCGAAGCCTGAAACCAAAAAGTTGTTGGACTTTAGTAGGGATGAACTACGGTGTCTAACAGGCCTCCTTACAGGTCACTGTCGTCTGAATCATTATATGCAGAGAATTGGACTGTCAGAAGACAATGTGTGTCGCCTCTGTTTGGAATATGATGAAACAGCAGAGCACATACTTTGTGCTCTGCTGTTTCATCTTATTCCATCCATCATATTCCAACACACGCTTTCCGCTTCAATAAGTTTGTTGGAGGTTAAAATGGACACCAATAAGTCTTGGCACAATCATATCGCTTGAATTGCAAGGGCTGCTTCTTAAAAGCTTAGAACACTGTTCCGAACCAGAAAACTGTACACACCTCAGCAACTTTCGAAGCTTTATGTAGCTCAGATCAGACCTTCTTTGGAGTACTTTTCTCATGTATGGAGCTACGCCCCTAAGAATACCCTGAAGCTGCTTGATTTCATTCAGAATAGAGCCATCTGACTGATTGGAGACGCCAACATGACTTGCAATCTTGATATTCTGGAACATCGAAGAAAGGTTGGAGATTTGTCTCTCTTCTTCAGATACTTTCGCAGGAAGTGTTCAAGTGACTTGGCACATTTGATTCCACCAAGAGTGGTACATATCAGAAATACGCGACGGATTGTGGCTGCTCATCGTTATGAGGTTCAACTCAGTACACCTCAAACTTCACTGTTTAAGAACTCATTCATCTGGATAACTGCGTTTATGAGGAATAAAATTCCTGAGAACGTTTTTCCAAATAAAATCCAATGTGAATCGCTACTTTCACACACTCACCGCTCTTAGAGCGTCTTAATGATTTTCCTGTGGTGCTTGTGCTTTGTCCGTAAAAAAGTAGGTAAGTACTTATCTCCCTTAAAACAACACAAAACAAAAATGCAAACTTTACCTCCAAGATAATTCTCTACGTAAAATGAAACCAACGCTACTGCAGCCTTTCTTCATCGCGTATGTTGCACTGGTTTCTCACGCCGCCCGAATTTATTTTTTACAACCAATGGTGAAAACCGTATTGAGATCCATTTGATATTTTTTGAGTTCATCGCGTTCAGACAGACCGATAGACAGATAGAGATATCGTTCTCGATCCGTCGACCCCTTATGCATTTTAAAAATTGTTCGGGTAATTGTAACCCTGGCTTGGAAGTGTACGTGATGATGCCTAAAATTAGAGAACCCCTTCAAGAAAAAATTCGAAATATCCTTGCGTTTTCCTATAATGTGAAGCAGTGCTTGATAACGGTTGTTTTATTTTTGGTTTGGACATCCTGTATTTCTATTTTTAATATTGTTTTTTGTCATAATTTATCAATTTGACCTAGTTCCTTTATCAGCGCCCGATCTAGGAAGGAGGCAAACCGGGCAATTGCCCCGGGCGGCAAAAATGAGGGGCGGCAAAATTGAGGGCGGCGCGGCGTCGGCGGCGAAAATTTGAAAGCTGGTCAAACAAAAAAACACACCCTACAGAAATGTTGTTAGAATATAATATATTAGGTACTACATCACTGAAATTTCACGATGTATTTTAGTAGATTTCAAAAATAAACTTATTTTGTTTTAATAATATCGGCAGAGAAAATTTGTCTTTTTATAGGTTAAAATTACGCCTACAATCTATGGAATAACTCATGGGTAAAAGGCGACAAATATTATTTTGCCTGAAGAGGCGAAATAGCTGGATAGAGCCCTGGCCTTTATAGTACAATGTGTGGAAGTCAGAAATGACTACAACTGTGAGTATGCGACCAAAAAATGTATATCACTGAATGATAGGAGTAGCGAAGTATAGTAGAATGGCGACAGTTGTCTATTGTATCATGAAAGGGTTAGCTACCCATTCTAGGTTATGTCAAATTAAAAACCTGTCAGGGATAGCTCAAAGTTTGATTTCCTAAGTAGTATATCAGGGCTCTTTTTTTGTTTTGAAGATATTGGGTGTGATTCGCTTCTACAATAAGATTTTCATAATTTTCACTTGAAACCAATATTAACTTTTCAAATGAAAAAGGTCCCATCACAAATATTTGTTTCGTATGTCATTGCGGTCTCCTTCACTGTTTTTGTAATAAAATTAAATGAAATTTTCAGTTTCTATATTCGACACACTGTATATAAAATATGGTGGTTTGGTATATGTACGGTTTTTCAGATAGTTCCTTATCGGCATTAATTTGGCGTTTTAAGCCATTAAAATAGTTCATATAATGGTAATTCATTTTGTAGTTAGCTAGTGTAGATATTCTTGACACATTCTACTAAAACTTGAAAGATTCTTGAAATAAATCAAATTATCGAATTTGCTCACGAATATTACTGCGTTTGAACAAAATTCAGCTAAAAAATGTATACAACTTGTTAGAAATATATCATTGATAGCTTTGTTATCATCAGAGATAAGAAATTATTTGAATTGACAAGCTATTAACATTTTTAAAATCATTAAAAGGGAAGAAACAAAAGGAATTTATGTGATATATGTAGTGATCCACAGTTTTTTTCTAAGTTACTCCGGATTTCAACTGATTCAAACTTCCCTCACTCGTATTGGAAAAGAAAAAGTGTATTTGTGTGATTGAAAGTAAAATACTTTCTTTCAGTTTGTATATAAATGAAACAATTATCTGAGGGTGATATAAAAATTTTCCGAATAAAATTTTGGTGAATTCAATTTCTTTATTATTTCCCAAATCCACTATTTCCAGTCAATTAATAACTATTATAGAAAGTAAACTCGGTCTAGAGTAAACGTTACCTCTCAAACAAAAGGACAGTGGCTCGTGGGCCAAAATAGAAGAAATACTGCAAAAACAGTAGACCTGGCAATACTGAACACGGCGCTCCTGTTGTGCAATTTCAACTTCTTGCAGTGGATTGATTCGCAATATTCCACAGCCCAATTACATTATGGCACCTCCGTTGGGTAAGATTCGATCTTCTTGCTCGCGGCATTGCGAATAACACTACTTTCATTATGAGATAATAATTATTCATGAGCGCACAATGATAAGTGTCATGAGCTAACAAAACCAAAAAATCAAGAGTTATGAATGGTGTAACTGACACGATTTTATGACTTTGTTTTATAGTGATACAGAGAAAAGAAATTGCTTTCCTTTATTGCAAAAATACATGTGGTGTTTCACGCTGTATGAACTGAATTTAGAATTATGTTACCTGATATACAAACCATCTCTAATTAATCGTATTATTAACAAATTGTTGAATTGCTTCATAAACGAGTTCACAAACATTAAATATTCACTTTAATGACTCTTCTGAAGAATTAATCTATAGACTAAATGTTTTTGTAGACGTCATTAATGTATATATTTTCATTATATGAAATTAACATTTCCAAGATGAATGAATTACCTATACCTTCTAAAAATTTTGGCATTTGTCTTCGAAACCCTTTAATTCAAAAAGCACCAACAATTAGGTAAACAATTGAATATCATTCTACTAAATATATAATATATGAGGTGAAAAACACCTTACCCCTTCCCTTTCATGTAGACCTACGACTTTGTTGATACGTATGACAGATATCCGACGGAAAAACAACAACTAATCCAGCTAATGCCGCCCAGAAAGCTGAAGTAAAACCATCAAGCACTTGTGCAATGTCTTCGGTTTGGAAAATTCGACGCAAGTTATTTCCCACTATGAAAAGCAGGAATCAATTTAATTTGGTTGGTACGACCAACCGATAGACCGGTTTCGGGGTACTCGCCCCATCATCAGTAGATACCGGGCGTGGTCTCTTCAGAACGGATTTAACCGTCTGATTATTCCGACCGAATAAATATAATTCCAACTAGTCATTAACTTTCCCTGCAGATTAATATTAATCATTATTTCGACTCCCACCATGGAGTATCTGTTTGTGGAGTTGTTTCCTGGCTTTATCTGCAGGTGGCGCAGTGGACATTCCACTGAATTAAGTTCGAATTATATTTGATTGGTCAGGATGCTCAGACGTTTCACTTCGTTCTGAAGAGACCTTGCCCGTTACTGATGATGGGGCAAGTACCTCGAAACCGGTCTATCCGTTGATCGTATCCACCAAATGAAATCAATTTCTATACGGTTAGCAATTTGATGTACTGTTTCATCTTTTCGACGTTTCAGCTACCCTTTTGAAGCCATTTTCAAGAACTACTTGGGCCTAGAATTACATGACTCAAGGGCGGGGGCGTAATCTGCCTGATCTCCAAGTCTGGTCACTGGCTTCAAGGGAACACTGATCACTTTGTTGTTTGGGGCACTATGTTGTTGGACAGGTATAAAGTAGAGGTATCGTAATAGGTACCAGGTCTACCGAAAATGATTTTCTTGACTTCCTGTTTGACCATTATATGTGTTGCGAGCAAATAATGTCCTCCACGATTGCGGCAGCCTCTGCGAATCATCTCGCGTATTAAAATAGTTGATATAAGTTCTGGGGCACTTCCAACTGCCCCAGAACTTATCTGAACACATCTGAAGGTCAAACAGGAAGTCAAGAATCCATTTTCGGCAGACCTGGTTGCCTATTACGATACCTCAAAAACATAAATAGTGTGCCCAAACAACAAAGTGATCAGTGTTTACTTGAAGCCAGTGACGAGACTTGGAGGTCAGGGAGATTACGCGTCCGTCCTTGAGTCATGTAATTCCAGGCCCAAGTAGTTCTTGACAATTGCTTCAAAGGAGAAGCCGAAACGTCAAAAAGCGGATCAACCCGGACAACAGTTCAGGTATCGGATACATCAGTAACTGCTGTGGTTGATTGTAAGACTGAGACAATAGGCTTATGATATGAGAAAGAGGCTCAATATATTTTTCGAATGAAAATCGGAAAGATATCTAGAGAAAACAGCATTGATTGTTGTTCCATGTCTTGTGGTATGCTCATTTCGGTTATAATTCGTTCGTAGTTCAAATTTATCTTGTATAAAGTTTACCAAGAGTTGTCCATCTTCGGACGCGAAGTTAACATTGGAATCTCGTAGTAAAGTCAGTGGCAACGCTTACTCGACCGTAAATGTGTGCTCGCACCTCTATCTCTCTCTCTTGCTCCTGCTATGTTTACTAACTTATATCTTCCTCTCAACTTCCGTTCGCCTCGCCCGATCACGCTTTCCGTAACGCTCTCGTCACGCATTCACCAGCTTACTCTCCAAGTCAAGCGCCCATAAAGAAATTATACTTCAAAAAACTATTCATCATCAATGGGAGTATTTCATATTTTAGTTATTCACCTTGTATACATATAACTATAAAATGTCTTTCGAGATTTGTTATATCAAATTTTACAACAGCATTAAAATTTTGAAATAAGTACTACAATTTTCAGTTTTCAAAGGACTAAATTATCTAAGATTATGAAATAGCCACTTGAAAACGATTAATTACTCCGCCGCTTGAGAAAATAAGATTATAGTGATTATTAGAAAAAATGGGCTCTGCTCCTAGACCACTATCAGTTTCCAAATTATCATTGGGAATATTAAAATATACAGATAGTAGGTGGCACGCGAAAAAATTCCTTCTTCAGGCCGACAAAAAACACGCCTATGCACAAGTTGCGCGCACACACACACACCGCGATAGCCGCTTGTTTACGGTCGAGGATGGGTCGTAAGTCTCGAGACACAGGCGGTTATTTAGAGAATGCATTAGAATCGGCCGATAAGAGGCATCAGCGTAAATCACAGTTCAAAGCGGTCGGCCTCATGATTCACTCCAGATCTGGACCAGACGCTCACTTAAAATTATCAATTTTCGTATTATGATCGTATGAGTTCCTTCCTCTATTAGTATGGCGGTGCAGCCCCAAAACGTTTGAAAAAAATGAAAATGAGTTAACCAACTCATTTTCAGGGGTAACAGGATGAGATCTATTATCGGTAAACTGAAGTATTGCGAACGAAAAATTCAATGTATGGATGGTCAGTAATTTGTTGTTAACAAAAAACTCTTGGAAAAGAAGGTTTTGGATTTCTACTACTCCACATCTCGATACAAAAAAATGTGGAAATCTTCTAAGGAAAGGAAGGAAGCAATCATTTTTGAAAGAAGTAACTCTGAACATAGACGTGTAGATCATTCAAAGAAGTAACTTTCAGACACAAAATGGAAGAAGAAGCCCTTCTGAAACCGCTACTTTCATATAAACATTGAATTACACGAAAGAAACAATTTTTTCGAAACAAATACTTTTATATAAACACTGAATTAAAAACAAAAAACACTTTTCTCTACTTAGTTTGTATTCCAAACATTCGTTATAGATTTAAACCAGATATGTAGTAATCCTGTGAATGATATCTGATTCAAATCTATAACCCCTTCAATTCAAACAAAAAACTCTTGTGATTATTTCGAAAAAAGCTTCGTTCCCGAGGTACACTATTTAGAGTTATTTTCTTGGGTACCACTGAAGCTCTTTTGACTTTTCAAAAGCCAATTTACTCGTCTGAAGTTATATTTTTTCCATATATTTTTATCTCGATACCGTTTTTCCTGCAAAATTTGTGATAGAAAACTCGAAAAGCTTTCAAATTCAACAAGTCTCTAGGTGCCACAGGTGGATTGCTGAGCCATAATAAATTTTTGGAGGGTCATATGATACCTCTCGAAAATGTATGATTTTTATAGTCCCAAAGTGGATGGAAATGTCTTTCAAACCCACTTTCACCACACCAGTGCTGTTGGTTAACCAACAAAAAGTTGCTAAACGTAGGGTAAACATAACAGATAGTTTAAACACCACCCACAGTTGACAGAGGGGAACCTGACTTTCGATTCGAAAAGATTTCAGTTCCATATAGTGCCAGTAATAATATTGTGTTTAATTTTTATAGTATATTACTTTAAGCATCAAAAATTGTGTCCCGAGTGTGGATGCTTCATATTTCATGGATATAGTAAACCAACACAACGTTTTCAGAGAGTTATAATAGGGGTCTACAATTATTCACCTCATAAACATGTACCTACTGTGACAAAGTGATTAAAAATCACGTTGATGGCTTTCCGGAATAATTATTTTTGGTGTCCAACAGTTATATGCACACATTTGAGAGAAAGGTGTTGAGAAATGTTATTAGTGCATTTTGGGAGCATTGCTTCTGGTAAGAAAAGTCGCTAAATTAAATTTAAAAACATTCATTTCTCAGCCTATCATAATTTCTCAAAGTTTACTTATTATTTTTTTGGTACAAAATCGCTCGTATCTCAAAAACCAAGACTTATACAAAATAATTACGAAAGTACAGTTTTGGTCCAAGTAGGTCGGTTAACTCTATATGTTTCAGAACGTTTTAGGGGTGCACCGCTGTACTATATATTATGAATCTTCTCGTCTGTTTTCTGTACTGTTATGAGGGGGTGTGTAGGTTGGCCGTAAGAGGGTTGTGTCAGAAAGTAACACCTGAAAAGTTCTCGAGATAGCTTTGTCGGAATTTTTTTGGTAATGAATCTTCGGTTTAGAAATTTTCAGAGGGTACTCAGTTCGAATTGTGCAGGCTATCCCATGAAAACAAAACCGATTTCTTATATATTTTCCGCCTGATTGGAGACACGACCATCACTTGCAACCTCGATAGGCTGAAACATCGGAGAAAGGTTGGATATTTATCTCTCTTCTATAGCTAGGTACCTATTTTCACGGGAAGTGTTCTAGTTACTTGTCACCTTTGATTCCACCAAGAGCGGTACATATCAGAAGTACGCGACGGACTGTGGCTGCTCATCGTTTTAAGGTTCAACTTAGTACACCTCGAACTTCACTGTTTAAAATATCTTTCATTTGGAGAACTGCGTTCATATGGAATGAACTTCCTGAGAACGTTTTTCCAAATGAATTTCATCTTCCAGCGTTTCAAATTCAACGTGAATCACTACTTTAGCACAGGCACCGCTCTTAGAGCGCCTCAATGATTTTTCTGTAGTGCTTGTGTTTCATCATTAAAAATTCTCAAATCTAGTTACGTTAAACGCTTTTTTTTAAAATTTGTTGTAGAAGATAACGCCTTTTTTCACATTCGAGAAAGTTCATGTAACTCCATTTGGAACGGAGGTGAAATATCTTGGCATTGCCCTAGATGAAAAACTTACCTGAAACGCTCACTTGGAAAAAGTTTTACTCAAATCCATACTGTCCCTATGGACATGTCGAAGGATTTGTGGTAAAACTTGGGGTTTAAGCCCCAAACAAATCCATTGGATATATGTGATGATTGTCAGACCAATGATCACTTATGAAGCAATTGCCTGGTGGCCGGAAGCTTCACAGAAAACGGCTCAGGCGAAGGTCTCTGGCTTACAGAGACAGGCCTGTCTGACTATCTGTGGCGCCATCTGTTCCACACCGTCAGCGGCCATGGAGATCCTTCTAGAACTACCTCCTCTACAAATTTTTCTGGAGAGAGAGGCTAGATGGACTGCATACAGACTTGTGCACATAGCTCTAGATTTCTAGCACTCAGTCGAAATTCTACCAAGTCCACATTTCTGCCACTGCGAATTTTCTTCCTCTGTGATTTGCATCCAAGTCCAAAGTTTATTCACTATGAATGACGTCATAAATCATAGAAAAGTTTTGTTAATCAACACAGTCTTGACTATTTGTAATGTTTCATAATGTTAGGCGTTCATCAATATGGTTTCCAGAAGCACAGATCAACAGGCGATCTTTCACATATGTCACCCTCTTCTGGAACAATGCAATCTATGAAGGTGGAGAGTTTGAGGCTGCTGGAAGATATTTGACAGTGTCTAATATGAATGTTGATAATAAAAAATTGATATTAGGATCGTCTTTGTTCATTGTTTTACCAGCATTCTCCATGATTTTCCCTCAGATTCCATCACAATGAACGCAGGGTTCCCCAGGGATCTATTTTGTCTTCAACCCTCTTTCTATTGTATTTCAACGAACTTCTGGAAAATACCAGTAGTTTGCTTAGCTGACGAAGTTTTATACCGTAATGGAGATCTAGAAAGAAAGTTTCAGATAGCTCAGTAGTTTTGAAAACAGTTTTGTTCTTGGGTTTCGAGTACAACTGGAAAATTTTCAGTGCTAATAGTTGAAATAGCCGCAATCATACAATTGTCTGTCTCAACAGGAATTACAGAAGGTAAGCTGACGAACAAAAACAACTTAACGGCGCATTTTTTCTCTTCGATAATTATAATACGACACGAGAACACTTTAAAAATACGAATAACTTTATATAAAATCCTGATTTCTTGGAATAATTACCCGATGCCGTCGTCCTTGGACTTCGCCGGTTCAACAATATCAACTAGAATATGAAATGATTTCGTCTGTTTTCAATCATCAGCTAGTTCGCAACTTGTCAGATACTTAAATTTCGTTATGTAACTTTCCAATTCGTTCGCGACAGACAAGAAGAGAGAACATTTTCAGAGTCACAAACGGAAAAACAGTTGCTGCAATCGACCTTTGATTTAGTTGATAAAACTTGTCTAAGGTTTATACCTATGGGGTAACGAAATGTTTACACATGCGCTTTAAAAGGTCAACAATAACACTAACAGATGTTCCTTGAGGGATTCGCTAAGCAAATAATGTACAGATAAGAGAGTAATGTTCCTTGCTACAGCTTGTCAAATGTAGGAAGAGCTTTCTAAATTTCGAAATGGTCTAGAGAACATACAGGTTGTGAGAATTCTTACGTCTCTTTCTGGATGGATGTTATAGACATAGAAGATAGTTATCAATTACTTCACGGTCACCTTCTTTGGTTAATGGTCGACGATATCTTCGATGATGTAACTATTTAATCCATCAGTCCAGACATGTAGAGTTTTTGAAAGAATAAATAGTTTCTCTCGTTTCGTCAGTCGTCAAACTGAAGAAGAGGCAAAAGCGATGTTTAGCTCTAGCCAAACAATTCCAAGCGATCGCTTTCCTTCACTCCGGAATTTTGAATACAGCCGTTCTCCGACGATTTATCGCGAAACAAAGATAAGTCATTAGCGAACGTAAACCTCGAGAGTTTAATGATGCAATATCATTTAATTGTTGTATGACTTGCGCGTTGCGATGGTTCACATTGAAAAAGCAACTTTCTGTGCGCGTTGAACCTTGTCCCGTTTGCTGTGCCGACCGCATTGTTGCCACGTTCGAGCACCGACTAGATTTACGCATCGGAGCACAATGGGACTGCTTTCGGTCGTCGGAAAATCATCTCGGTGATGAATATTTGATCGGTAGAGATCAATGACCACCGTATTCATCGTCAATGTTCTGAAGGGTCAAATACTATGCAAAAAAAATTCAATTTTTTGTCTGTTATATATAAAATTTATATATTCAGTTGACTTGTGTCCATGGTGGCGAAAATATAGAACTTTTTGGAAGTATATGACATTATATGGCGCAGTTGGTAGGATATGAACTTACGCTACCAAAGATAGATAGATTTTATTTAACTACTTTACAATATGTTGTTTGTAGCACGTTAAAAGAGAAAGTCCAATAAAAATTTTTTACATAAAATTTGACAGCGAATACAGTAAAAACAGGAATTTAAGAATTGAGTTGAAATGTGTTATTAAACTATCACAGTAGAGATGCGGCATTGCGATTGACTCGGCAATGCACAATGTAATCCTCAATAGTGTAAAAACAATATTTAAGGACATACTTTTTTAAATATTTTCTAAAGGCATTAATACTCATTTTTTCACATTTGATGGCAATGTGTTAAAAAGCTAATAGTTCAGTGAGTTCGACTGTGAAATATTTAGTCGAAAACGACAGCTTCGGATAAGGTGAGCATTGCGAGTGTTGTAGCTGTGTACATCCGAATTTCTCGGTAACATCGACTGACTTCTATGAATTTCAATCAAAGAGTAATAAAAACAAACATGGTAAAGGCATAATTTTTAATTTTTTGGAAAACTCTTGACAATGATCTCTAAAACCAACTTCGGTAAGTACCCTTATTGCCTTCTTCTGCATTTTAAAAATTGTTATCACATGGGAGGAATCACCCCAGAGAGTAATGCCATAGCTAATGTGAGAGTGAAACAGTGAAAAATACGTGGATTCAAGAGTTGTAAAATTAGTTATTGTTTTCAATTGTCGTAAAATAAATAAGGAACTAGATAGTTTTTTAGCTAATTGATCAATATGTGTCTGCCAGTTTAGTCTGTGGTCCAGCACTAATCCAAGCAGTTTTACGCTTTTTGTTTCTTGATTAACAGTTGATTGGTTATTTGCTGATATTTGC
>WOGR01009573.1:0-11281 GCA_015342045.1 Leptinotarsa lineolata | reverse complement strand
GGTCGAGTTTGAATAGGTGTGAGCCACAATAAACCCTTGTGGGTTGCGGTGGAGGGTCGAATAGACCCACTCACTTCTGACCCAACCTAACCTAACCTGGTATCAGCCGGGAAAGTATTTTTTTTTTGGCAGGCATTTACCAGAATCAAGTGTGTAGGTACGTTAGAATAGATGGATTTTTTGAGATTTCATTATGAAATATTTATTTTCTCATACGTATGTATCTCCCTTCGATACAGTCTTCAGACTTATTCGATTCCTCTTAATAGAATATTCATTATTGCTATAACTGAGTTGTTTTTGTTTTATTTTCAGAACACTTCAACCAAAACATGTAAGTCTTTATACATGGGAAAATCCTGCAGGTGAAAGGATATTTGTTTGGAATAGAGGTTCCAATAAAGAGATACTTAATGACCTTCGAAAAGATATGGGGGGTGAATTCAGTCCTTCTGAGAATATCAGTATATATTGGACTTCCTTTCTGGATGGAATGCAACGTGTTCTCTTATTCACAGAAGAAAAATCTTTAGCAGAAGGAGCACAGATCAGTAATCTGTTTGAAATAATACAGCAAGAAATAACGATATCCATGTGTGGGATTGGTGTGTCTGTTGTTAATAACGCACGAAGACAAGAAATAATATATATGGGTATTGCTAGTTCAGGTAAATCTTTATGAAAGTCTGATGAAAATGACGACTTATGCAAACCTACTATTACCTAAAAGTTACATTTGTTACAAATGTTATATACTCTCAGTATGTTTTTCAAATCTCCATTGTGAATTGGGTTAAAGTGTGAGATTCAATGAATATAAACAGGCTGGTAGGCCGTGGTTGTTTCATCAGCTCCTGTGTTGGATATTTTCAGTGGTATATGCACTAAAGGCGATATTATATCGAAGTCTCAGCAACTGACTAGTTAGTCAGTCTAGATATTACCTTTCTTTTCGTAGTCAATGCATATACCACTGAAAACGCCGCCGATACTAGAAGTTCCATTCGACCACGACCTACCAGTTTGGATTTTGTTCTGTCTAATCATGATTGCGGCTGTGAAAGTATATCATCTCATAAACAAGCACTGCACAAACATCTTTGAAGAGCTCTCAGAGCGATATTCGAACAAAAATGTCAACTTCTACTCTAAGGACGATGTCTGCATCATAATAACATTTTCGAGGAATTTAATTCCCAAATAAAATAGAGAAGTAGAGTCTGAAGTGTTATTTATGACTTGATTTTAATAAATTATCATGATATATAAAAGCGTATTCCTATTGTCTATGTCAGTGTAATACTTTCCAGGTATTTAAAAAACGAACTATTCAGAAAAGAGCTGGTTGATTGGATTCAATTGATTGGGTTTACCAAAGGCGGCATTCATCGTATTGAAATGATAATTGAACAATGGCATTCCTAACTATTCATGCAGAAACAAAACTCACCCCAAATATATCCCTGATCTTCCTCGATACCGAAAATCCTCATCTTCGAGATGAGTTGCGCTAATAGACATACGAAAAATAACTGTATGAACTCAACTACTGGCTGTGAATTTTAACTTTATTCTAAGAGAGCCAAATAAAATTGTTTTCTGAATAAGAACGAAAAACCCGTCATTTTTAATAAAACTTTTGAACAACACTGAACGACTGTTGAAGTCGCAGAACTCTGTTTTCTGATAATATCGCGAAAATATGAATACAGGTTATCTCAAAACATGAGATTATTAGTCAAAAATCGAACATTTTGCCCCCAAGAAGGCAAGTAGAAGATTAGTTCTTAGAAAATTTCTAATATTGATTACAACTACAATATGAAAAAATATTGATTATTACTGGTAGTCATCTATTTTTTCACTCAAGTGTATTTATTTCTACTGAAAAATAAATTTTTTATGCCACTAGTGGCCATTGCAATGGGGGAAATGAAACACTTTCATATAATAACCAGTGGATCCAGTGATTCCAGGGTAAATGATGACCTACCATTAAATGCCGTCAAATCATTTGGATCCGAACTCAGAAATCCATCTGTTATAATGAAAGCAGTATTGAGCTCCTCGTCACCTATAATCCTTGTTACAAGGGCTTTAATCGACCCAACTTCTGTATTTTTTAACTATTGATTTAATCAATAATTTTTAACCAGATGAATGAATATCTATTAGTAATATAGCTAAGGGAGTTCTATGAAACTTATAGAACAACACGTGCAAATTTTGGGCAGGTCCATAATGGCGGTTTTAGGACCTTGTGGAACACCCAACTTAAGGTAGGGATACACAGTAGGGATACAACACCGGTTCTGGCTCACTTCAAGGTCGCACGTCGTTGGTAAGTGTTTCGATGAGACTTCAGTGAGTGAAAGAGAGAAACGTGTTACGTAATCGATGCAGACTCCGCCTCACCCTTCGGACCTTTACCTCTGAGCCCCCTTGTCACGTACTAGTCACGTTGTCATCGCCGGCCGAGAAAAATTAAGTTGAAAAAATTCATCGGTATGAGAATCGAACCCAGGTCGTCGTCATGGTAGACGATGTCCTTAGCCTCCGTTCCGTTTGATCGTTCATTCATTGACCATAATTCAGAAGTAACTTAGTTTTAACGCTTGAGAAAGCTATTGTATAGCGAAACACGTGTCTAAATATATCTCATGAACGATTAAACGGAATTGAATAATTCACCATAATTAAATCTGTTCATTTCCAGGTAGATGTTTTTCAGGTAAATTGTTTCAGGAAGATTTAGGTAAAAAGTAGGTAAAATGTTTAAGAATAAAATAGTTTGTGATTCAGAAGTAACTTAGTTTTAACCCTCGAGGAAGCTATTGTATAGTGAAAGACGTGTCGCGGTTTTTGTAAAACCCTTTATAGCGAAAATCATACAATAAACTGTATCATTGTATTAATGAGTTTAAATATGGATTTTCATCAATTATCGGCCAGTTCTATTCAATGATGTCCTTAGCCTTTATATCAGTGAGAGGTCTTGAAAGTAATTGCGAATTGTTGATACTAATGCGGTCTGCGGTTGTTTTGTCGGGCGAAAATTTACTCATTTTCTAACCTTATTTCTTGATTTCCGTAGAGTTTTAGGGAAATTATAATGTCATTTTCATATACAACGTAGGAAAATATTCTTAGATTTGGGAAAGAATTGATGTTTCATGAGAGGTGCGTTCAAGTAGGAGACACGTATGACGTAATCAATGGTATTGAGTTGATACGTCGTCGGCGCAAGCATGACAGGTTCGGTATTGTGGGTTGTAAAGTAAATCGTTTTATGGAGACGATGAAGCGTTGCCGGTTTCAAAATCAAGTATGAAGATTTGCGAATACGACTCGATAAAAATTGAATGATAATGTGACGACGATGACTAGGAGGGTCTAACGTTTTAATGTACGTTCAGAAATGCCAGAAGGAACCTCAGTCATATCTTCGTTAACCAAGTTAGCATCATCAGGAAAAGGAGGAGATCGAACCCAGAAGTGTCGAGGAGTTACGTGTTGTGGAGTTAACGTTTGAAGGTGAGGGTAATGGGGGAGCGAAGTATTGGACAATGACATTTCAAAATACATTGTTTTACATGCCTTTCGACCGTTTTGCGGGCGTTTATTCATCGTCATTGTCGTAGCCGTTTTCGTGTTTCAATATGACAGGCATCTGTCACTTAGCGCGTTTCACTAATCAAGTTAGGATCAGCAAGAGATGACTAAATTCATGTTTCGTCATATAAAGGTTCGTTTCGCGAATTTTCGGACCCCTGAACGGAACTTCGTGGAACACTCAGCCTCGGTCAGCCAATCAGAATGAAGGGAACGAATATTGGTTGAATGATTGTTTTAGATGTAATTGAACTCGAAAATGAGGTTCGAATAATAATAATAATGATAAAAATAATGATGAAACATAAACTTTGAAAATGACGTCCGCAGCGTGGGAGTTGGTGACGTGGTAGAAAATGTGTGATGATTTGTAAAATTGAATGACTTATTACGAAGAAGAATACCTAAATATGGCGCAACTTGTCAGAAGGGCACTAAGCCACATCTTCGTTAATGATAGTTGAATCTCAACGTGCAGCACATTAAATGAAAGGAGAACGAATGCAGAATGTGTCAACATAACAAAATGGAAACTAAGATGACGCATCATGTCAGAAGGGCACTGAGCCGCTTCTTCATTAATAATAGCCAAATCGTCATGTATAGCACGTCAAATGAAAGTAAATGAATACAAAATTCATCGACAAAGAAGAAACAAAGATGAGGCCAAGAGGGCACTCAGTTGTATCTTCGCTAATAATAGTCACATCATCGCATGTAGCACATCAAATGAAAGAGAAATAAATGCAGAATGTATCGACAAACAAAAAAAAAAGATGATGCAATATATCGGAAGCACACTAAGACGTAACTTCGTTAATGATAGTAGCATAATCGCGTGCAAAACATCAAATGGAAGGAAAAGGAATGCAGAATCCATCGATAAAATAGAAACAGAGATTGCGGCCAGAATGGCACTAAGTCGTTACTTTGTTAATAATAGTCACATCATCACGTGCAGCACATCAAATGAAAGGAGGAAGGAACTAAAGAGAACTAAAAGATAACGTCATGTCAGAAGGGCACTAACTCACCTCTTGGCAGATAGGTTATGACGTAAAGCACATGAAAGGGCGAGGATGTTGAAATTGATAAAGAAACGTCATGGAGACATGTCTAATAGATATTAGGTGTAAAGAAATGATCAAACCAGAATAGACCTTGAGGTTTTGGAGGCGAGAGATTCTGAAATTCATAAGACACGTTTTCACTATTATGGCGTGAAGTTCTGTGTAGTTGATGGTCGGGTGAATACCAAAAAGTAAATGATAAACAATTTCCAACTTGAAGTAAATGAGCAAAATGTCTACCTTCTGATAAAATACATGACTGAATTCGATTTATCATTGATTGTCTGATACTTTCAAAAATACTCGGAGTATTTCTATGACATTGCAATTGTCAATTTTTCGATTCCTCAAGTCATTCACATCTAGTACAGGAGTTTCATGAACAAGAGCTTTCAGATGACCCAATGAATATAAATCTAGAGGATTCATATCAGGACTGTGAGCTGGCCAATTATGAGGTCCTACACATCCAATCCAGCGATTAGGTTAGGTGATGTCGAGATAATGAAAAGAAAAGTGGCGTATTATACGATGAAGCGGTGATTTCTATTATGAAAATCACATAAAAAAATTCACAAAATTATAACGCGCTGAAAAGACAAATTAGTTCAAGCCCAATTTTTCCCAAAATTCATTAGATTTGCAATGTAACGTGTGAGTAAAAATGGTGTTGAAATAAGCGCAACTTCCTTTTTAAGTGTCAGTTTGAAGAAATAGCTGTCCACAGATGTTGGAAATTTCTATTTAGTTGAACAATTGAAAATGAATTATTCGAAAAACCTTTTCTGTAAAGAACAGAGATTTTCGACTAAGGATATCAAGAAAAATAGGGAATTAGTCTACTTTGGATGAAACATAATAATTCGTAACAGCGCTTTGTGATGGAAGATAACCATCAATTTGGTGAGGTCTTTTATCGATTAAGGGGGCTTTCTCGCTTTTGGATTCATATGTTCAGGGCAGTATGGTGAGTCTTTGTGCGAATCATGTAGATGTTTAGGATACTCCAGATCAACTTCAAGCATATATTCCACGTCGCCCTTATCGGGTATTGATGTGACGTCAATATTGGTATTGCACCACTTGAAGCCATCAACTGGCAAATACTGGGACATTGCCCACTCATACTGGTTGTTTACGTCGAAATACAAGCAGTATGTGTCAGGATTTGGAGGGTCATAATTGTTCAAATATTTATTGTTCGCATGAACTCTTCTCTTCGATTAAACTTGACTAAGTCCACCTCGAATCCCTCGTGAGCAATTCCAATTCAACTCTGGTGTATTTAAGCTTCGAATCCCATTTGAGGCCTGGCAGCGTAAAGTAGGAGGAGGAGAATATCTGTTTTCATATATAAATCTACATATTGACCCAAAGTCTGACAACTGAAACTCTTCCACACATCCTGGGCTCGTTGATTTGGTCTGCGGAAGGCAGGGCTCATCTTCTAATTTGTTGTAAAAGGCATCAATAGGAGGCAAGCAAGCTTCAGCAAATCTATCGAAGAAATCAATATAATCATAAGGCATGATCCCCTTCTTAGTAAGTAATTTAACCATGTTTTCAGGTAACTCGGAGAACTGAAGCTTAACATTTGGAATTCATAAAGCAAAAAGAATCGATGAAACGAAACTGTTTCGTGATGAAGATGTACTTTTCTTTTGTGATGGGTAGCAGGTCAATCGTACCTCTTATCCAGATGCAATATCTGCGATGATGAAATGTGTATCATAGCCACGTACTCGCGTACGTGGTCGCGTACTTTCATTCCTTCGGAAATGAAGGGAGCTTCACAGATGTGGCAGTGTGTGGCTCTTCGGATTTCAACTTCTTGCTCTGTAGTCATATTGATATCATATAGACACCAAAACACCGTAGTCATATCAGTTAGTCGTCCCATCTCATCAGCGAACCATTGCATATAATCCTCTGCACAATATGCTCTATAGAAGGATAGAGTGTCATCGTATGAGCACTTCAAGTAGTAACTCACAGCTGCTGAAATATGATGTTGAGTTTTTTAGGAACATCAGTGGGCTCCAAAACGGATTCCAAGTTGGCGTATAATGACAAAAAGAGCTCTTTCTTTATTTTTATGTGTTTTGGACTAGAGAATGTTTCTATCCTCCTCAGGCATCTTGATGGCTGTTTCATTGATTCTCTGGCAATCCTCAGTATTTCATCAGTTCGGACTTCTATTGTCTGATATTGTATAAAATCATTTGAAATCCCTGAAATAACCAATACAATTGAAAATTAGAAGAATAGCTGAAAATAGCAAATATATAAGAAAAAAAACCTGGAATGAATTCAGAGTGGAATAAAATACAAGTAAAAAAATGAACAATTGAAAACTTATCTCCTCTTTTCCCCTCCATTCACTTATCACTTACCTCTTCTCTCCGCTTCACCGGTTCAGCGGGAGATGACCGTTTGGCGGGAGTTGGCTATTTTTCCTTGATTATGGGTTTTCATATGTTGCGTATCTAGCTTGGTTGAATACGTTGTTGGATAGCATTAATGCGGCTTTTTTGAATTTCTTCCTAAACCAGTGTTCCTCCTTGTGTATGATCTCAGCTTGAGACCACTTGATGTTTTGTTGATGAGTCCAAACATGCTCTGCTATTCCTGATTTGCCTCTTGGTTTCACCGATATAGGATTTTTCGCACTCACAGGGTATCCGGTAAATGCAATTCTTAGAATCGCAGTCCGCGTTTGGAGGCCTGGTTTTCGTAAGGTTGCTACGGATAGTGTTTCCGGATCTAAAGCAGGTTCTGATGTTGTACTTGGATCCAATTCTTCTTATCCTTTCCGATAGTCCTTTGTTGAAGGGAAGTTGGTTGAGTTCGATTGCTCTGGTCAAAGGTATTTCCTCAAATTTGATGCTGGCCGGGATCTTGTTCCGTGTGTAATAAAGTTTGTGGCGTTTCTTATATCTTTTGCATGATATTTGTAACTTACATGTCTCAATTCCCAAAACAATCCAAATATAAACGTGCTTCGGATACAAACTTATGATGCTCATCCATTGACAAATCAAAAAATTTGTTACAAGTATATAATAGATGAGACATATTGCAAGCTGGACATATAATAGCTATATTCTGGTGTCCCGTTTGATTATGGGTGAACAATACATGTGTTCTCACGTTCAAACCTTCTATTTTCATTGGTTCACTGTTCGTAATTGATCAAGCGAGGGCTCTGCATAATTGTCTCCCTTTCCCAAAAAACTCAGCAAGGATTTCAATGACGAAAATGTACCATCCTGTTTTGTTAACTCCCACTGCCATGTGGTATTTTGACTGACTTTTGATTGAATTGAGTCAAGTAATGGTATATCCCAAAACTCAATGGGGGCCTTTAAATCCTCTAATGCTCTAGTGTGATGGTGAAGGGTATCTACGAGTTCATTGATGGAAATCGGTGTATCACTTTTCTAATCTTTCCAAATAGATATGTGACGATGTGCCATACGACGCTTGTTTTCAAATTTTTCGTTCAGTATTGATATTGCGACATCGTAAGACTCAATGGCTCTTGCTGTCTTTCTGGTTAATGATGACTTCAAATAACTCAATTTCTTTATATAAGGTATCTGCTCTTTCCCAATTACGGCCTGGAATAGGCTGAAAAACTCTTTTCATTTTTCCGGAGTGTCATCAAACGGTTTTACCGTAATAGGATGTAAATTCATCCCGATAGGGTTGGTCGCTTGAACCGGCATTACTGGTTGTACAATATTAGCGTTGCTATTGGTTGATGAAATTGTCATTGAATATACTGCGTTGCTCGTACGTTCGAATGCCTCAACTGCTCCATCTAATGACGCTTGAATCAGACGTCTATTTGCGTTCTGGGACTCTTCATCTACTTTGTGATGATTCTTCCTCAATAACATAATAGTAGCTTGGATATAACGGCGTTTTCTCTTCAATTTTGTGAGTTCAGCCATTTTAATTCGGATAGTTACGTTAGGGTTGAAAATATGATACGATAAAAACTATGAATAATCAGAAAAGTTATCACGGTATTGAGGAAAAACAAGGGATTGGCCTGATTTTTAGATTGATAAAAACTCATCTTGTATTAGCTGCGACTCAAACTGTAATTTGAACTGTACTCTGGACTGTGATTTGGACTGCAAACTGAACTGCGATTTGAACTGTGCCTTGGACTGTAATCTGGACTGCGATTGGAACTACGATTTGGACTGCTTTCGATGATGGTGTAAATGATTCTTGGTTTGATCGCACTCATTAGGGCGTACACTTCTGGCTCGAAGGGCCATGTTTTCCATTATTGATTCAATCCAAATTTTTCAAATAAAAAAAGTTATTAGATAATAATATATAGTATAGCATAAGCCTTATTGTGGTAAAAAACTTGAACGAGATTGGTATTGATAACCGGTATGTGGTAAGACGGTATGTCTTGCAACAAGATGTTTCTACGGTACTTGCAAACTGTGAACTGAATTTGTGATACGCGGTAAGACGGTATGTCTTGTATCAAGTAATCCCGGACAAATACTGAACTTCGTAAGACGCGGTGTCTTGTAACAAGTACTCCTGAATGAAGACTGAATTTTATTTTCACTTGGTCGGATTCCAAATTAATTTTTGAGAGCGGGGAATCCATCAGGATGGGCTGGAATTATTGTCAAGTCACGTAGTTTTCGAACCTCTTGAAAAAAAGGATGCTCAGGTCAAGATTCGGCAAACAGAGAAATTAGTAAGGATAGTAGATGATAGTCGTCAAGATTTAAAAAAAAGTAGGAATGCAGGAAAGCGTCACGTTAAATTCATAAATCTCGGTATTTGGAGTCAAATAATATAGTCATGAAGAAATAAAAAATAGACGTTCTTGAGAAAGTTAAGAATAGAAGTATGGGCTTTTCATTGAGGGTTAAGTTGCAAATTTACCCATCTTAAACAAATATCATTAACGTGAAAGTTTACTATTCCAAACAAAGAGGAATGAACACAATAAATATTTTGAGATTACAGCTCGACCAAGGGTTAAAAATGATAAATCAAAAAATTACAGAATCCTTAAAATTATGTAAAAAATACTGAGACGTTTGAACTTCCTGCTTCCCAAATTCTACCAAAATGAGGGATCAAAGTGAAATTGAAGTAAAACTCAATAATTTCTCTGCAGGCAGCGTCTATCATATATTTATGAATAAGTGTTCAAGAGTGGCAATTCTCTGGACGTTTGAGAAACTCAGGACCTTGAAACCAAAAAGTACAAGTTAATAATCCTGAAGGAAATAAATTTCTAGAAGCTATATCTGCTAAATTGGTTAACGAATCTGCATGGAACCAACAGGGCGGAGTACTTTTCTTCTGGATAGCGGTAATCCTATCGGAAATGGAAGTTTCACCCTCATATGCACATGACAAAATAGTTTAAAAATCGTTCCAAGTGTATACAGGGTGGCCACTTTTTCAAAGGGATTGTATTGGCAACTTCATAACCATAAGAGTTACAAGGTCAGTCAAATGGAAAAGAATATCAGTGCCAGTTATTGAGATATAAGAAAAGTAAATTCCATCATTTTGATTTAATTGATTTGATAGATAATCATCATTTGATAGGTAATTCTCCTCAATTTGACGTAATCAGATTTCGAATCCAACGTTTCATACTCTCTGGGCCACCCTCGACGTCATTTTTTTCAATACGGACCTGCATATTTCATGACAATTTTTGAAATAACCTTACACGCTGAACTGATTGCCCCCAACCAGGGATACTATAGCCGACTGGTACGAACACACGGAGAATTTCAACAGAAAAGAAAAAGCGGTGAACCTCAATCGAATATGGAACCCCATTTTAAGGAATTCGAGAATAAGGAATAGAATGACAACAGGTAGCAAGATTGGCAATGTTCCAGGTACAAGTACATGTAAAATTGCAGGTACAAGTACAAATATAGGTACCAATACAACTGATTACCTGACAAGGCATAAATACCCTTTACGAAGCCTAAAAGTTAGTAATCGGATAGCAAACTCGGGAAACAGTGACACTGATTGTTATGGTTTTTGCTTACTTCCTTATTATCAATACCTCAACATGAAATAAGTCTTGAGTTTATTGTTATAAGTTTTGAGTGTATTTTATTAAAATTCGGTAACCACATGATTTTAATTTATTTCATCTCAGTTGTTGCGACAAACTCAAAAGCGATAACATTTTTGAATAGAGAATGAAGTGATCTTTCAAACGCTATATCACTAGTCTATACTTTCAATTTTAAAAATTGGGAGCTGTACCTGCCATTTGACGGGGCTTGAAGGTAGGGATATCATTTTTCCTTTGACGTATATCAGATTATATTTTTTGGGAAAGAAAGTTTTTGGCTTTCTACTACTCCATCTTGATACAAAAAAATGTGGGAATCTTCCAAAGAGAGGAAGAAAGCAAGAAATAACTCTAAACATACAGTGTGACCCATTTTTAATGGAAACACCCCCCTAAAATTTGGAGTTGTAAATCGATTTTAATATTTTTTTTAAATATCAAGTACTGAAAGGTCTACCTTGGGACAAAATTTGAAATGTTTATTGAAGTTTCAGGGCATACT
>WOGR01009572.1:0-11281 GCA_015342045.1 Leptinotarsa lineolata | reverse complement strand
ACGTATAATCTCAAAAATGTCCAAGTTTACGATAGAGCTGTCAGTTGCCAGATTGCAACACTAGGGTTGCAAAATCCCGAAACGTAAAAGGCAACCTATCGTAATAGTATAGATTCATGATTGATGTTTTCCTTCATAAAATGAATATATATGAGCAACTTATGCAATATTGGTGTTATATGAGTGCAATATTAAGATTTTATGGCTGAGCGGGTAGCCTCAATGTATTCAGAATCCTCACTTTCAGAAGGTAATCACTATCATAATCACAAAAAAGAGACTTCCACTTTTTCTAACAAATTGTCATTTAGACTATTTAATGTTCAGAAGTCTTGGACTAACACCCATAAAAACAAACATCACCAAACTGATTTATTATTTATCGAAGTGTCTTTAAGTGCGGGCATCGTGTCATCCATAATGGATTAGAAATTGTTATGTATGAGGTCGCAGAGCCAAGTGAAAACGCGGATGGGTTTATGATTTGCGGTATCAAGAATTAATTTGAGTTCTGATAATGACTATGTGAGAGGTCGACGGTTTGTTTGACACCAGAAGGCTGCAGGATCAGAATTAACATCGGGACTGAAATAGTCATTACAGGGTCACGGTTTCGTCTTTTCTTAATTGCATACCACAATTCAGATTTTTTTTTTAAATGACCTGCACCATTCAATATCGATAGTAACGGTAATGCCAATTTGGTTGGCGAAACTTTATAACTCCTTGTTCGCTAGAATGAACAAAGTGGTTTCGTTAGTTGTGATTTATCCTAGAACCACTGATGAAATCTCAGTGGGTCAAAACAGCGATGTCTGCTGTTGGATCACAAACACATCGAGTTGCTTGTCGGTGAAATCTGCAGTGGAACATACAAAACGAATCTCATTCAGAAGTCGAAGTCAAAGCTTGGCATTGCAACTGACCGCTTTGGGGAGCCTCGTTATTTTTGATATTCGATTTCATAGATCCATAGTTTTGTAAGATTTTTTCTCTGCCGCAAACTGAAGTTCTTCAGTGTGAGAGTGTATCATTATCTTATTCTTATCTGAAAACTTTCAAAGAGAAAATACGTTATGAACATTTGAAAAAGAAGTGATATTTCGATATGAGTAAACTACATTGTCATAAAACTTTGTTTAATTTATTCAAATATATAATCAAACTAACAGTTCCCTATATATTACACAATATGAGCATAACTGATAGAACAGAACCATCGTAACTATCTGGCTTCAAATATTTTGGACTCTCATCTGAAATAATTCAAAGTCATGGAACGTCGCCAATTACTTCTGAAAAATTGAAGTGTTCCAAAAAAACCTTGGCTCTCGCTGTGACTAAGAAACGATCGGTTCAAAGAAATTGTCAATTTTTGTTACAAACATTTCAATTTTGATATGAAAGTCATATTTAAATCTTCATCCCATATGGACTGTAGAAAATCTCCATATTCTGTCACTTATATTGAGGAATTAGTGATAAATAGAAACTTATGTATTTCCTCCATGAATTTCGTCTAAATTGGGTTTTGTTGTGGAACGAATGAGGTAGTTCTAACGTTGCCGAAAGATGGTGCTAATAGGCAATATTTCTATTTATTTCAGTCATCAATTGATTTTTGACAAATAATATTGGCAATACTATCATTTTTTCTTAGAAATGAATAAGTGAGACTATCGCAGGAAACTGCATCAGTTGACGTTCGTTGATATATCATGATTATGTCAAATTGGGAAAATTATCTTTGCTGGTAATTAACAGATTCGTTCTGTTGTTCACAATTTGTATGGTTCAATCAGTACTGGGCGGAATGAACGATATGGTTTTTTGCATGAGAGTTCCAAACGTGGTGATCGAAGTAAAATGATACATATGGTACCTAAAGTAAGATCAGTCTGTGAAATATTCAAGAAACAACATGAATCATGAAGATTCGTGAAGAATAACGATAGACATGAAAGAAAAAAGTGCATTCATAATTACAAAGGTTCTGTATAATTTCTCGAAAAAATAAAAAGAAACTTTATTGCTCTGAGATAAAACGTTATTCCTGTCTCACCATTGGCCAATCTATATATGTATGATGTTAATAAGGTGGTCACGGTAGTGTAGAGGTTAGCATATTCGCCTTTCAAGCGAATATACAATATACAATATACAATAAAAGTGGGTTTTGTTTTCAGTGATATTATTTCAGATTGACTTCTTCCCCCTGAAATCTACCTTTATTACCATGAAGGTAGGTTTCGACCCTGGAGCTACTGAGATGGACCCCGAATTTCCTATTATTTAACATAGCATCACGAGTAAGAGCCTCTCAATCCTAAACTCTTCATCCTCTAAACAAACGTAGGAGGCTCGATATAAATGCCCTCATATGTCGCTACGTCCATCTTGCACCTTGAACATACAACAACCTCAATATCGATCAATCAACAGATGATGGTTCATAGAAACATCTCGCAAACTGCACATTCTGGCATGGATAACTTCAGGGTAACTGGATCCTGCAAACATGTGGGGATATCTCTTCAAAATGTGTCATACACTAATTAATCTCCAAGCCATAATCAAGTCAGTAGTATGCCTGCTTATTTGACAAAGTTAGCATACCAGGTCCCCTCGCTAACTGAATTGAGAAAATATTCCATGATCTGTCAACGTTGCAGTGAATTATTCTTCAGAAAGAAAATCAGGCCCTTGTAGCTGAACACATACTTTGTACCTATATCGTGACAGACTGGATCGGTTTTCAGCATTTGCTTCTGGTGGAATTCTACCCCTACCAGTTGACCTGAAATATCACCCACCAAATGAGGCAACTGGCTTCATTAGGAAACTGAAGAAGACTCATCCACTTTGGATCTCCTTACCTTTCGAAAAAATCGATATGGAAATGACGAAAGCGACATCTATATGATGGAGAAATGACTACAACTACAAATTTTGAAGATCAAATTGCAAAGCCAGGCTTTGATATTCATATTCCATTCCGTTGGGAAAAATTTCAACAGAAAACATAATAAAGGAACAAAATTACCAAATTAAGACCTCCACCAATGGTCTTGAAATAAACCCCTTCCCTACTTTATTGATGATGTAGAATATATGCACACAATGCAGTTTTCTCAAACACCAGAACTGCAATACTCCTAGATTTATCGCTGTCTAAATTTCTCTGTCGCCATTACGGAATTGCAGGAGTGGTGGTGAAAACTTTATATTTCAGGTAGTCACATACAAATTTGATGCAAATTATTCAATTCACTGTTTTCGATAACAGAAAATCGTCGAACACGCAAAACACAAACTAAACATGCTCAACAGCTGAAACTGTGAATATAAGTTCAAAACGAGTGTACCAACTTGAAAAAATTAAAAAATCCTTGATGGAATATACGTAGTCCGTGAAATTTGAACATTCACTCTACTTTTTCAACAGTCCACATGTTATTCAAAAATCGCTAGGTCATAATCAAAACTTATTCGTATAATAGGACATTTTCATTTCGAATTGAAACGGTATTCTGAATTTCAATGAATCGAAAAGAATACGCGCCATTTTGGTGATGTACCTAGGTACATCAAGTAGGTTGGCTGTTATTGACAAATACGAGTTTGGTCATTATCGTACTCCATTCTTACATCCAAACTTGAAACTTTTAAATGATTGTTCTTGCTGAAATATCTCGATATTCAAGTAATAACATTTATTTGATTTCAGAATTGATATTTTGTTCTTTGTCATACGAACTTGTGGTTTTATCATGCTGGTTGCGAAGTTTTCGTTGAAACTGTAGATTCATCAATAAAATTTGGAGGTCTTGTGGTATAACTTTCAATAAAAATGAAAGGAGCCGTCTAGCTCTGAGACCACATGAGTCACTTTAACAAAATTTTCAATAAAAACAACTAATAAAGAGGTTGTATTCGAATTGAAAAACATTTTGGAGAGTTGAAAATTGTTTTGAATATTTATACACCTTATAAAATGCAATGATTCCATTTCAACAATTGATAAACCGATATTACATTGAATCCTGCATACTTTGTTGATAATCTCGTTTCGAAAATAGACGACCCTGATGAATATGTTCGAGTACAGAATGAATGAAGAGGCCCTAAATCGGTGTTCTGAGGTAAAAGATTTGGGAATTACTTATGACCATCTATACATATAAAAAATATAGCTAAGTCTGCAAACCGAATGCTAGGTTATTTAATTAGACAATCATTTAATTTTACAAATGTACATTCTATAAAAATTTTGTATTATAGTTTAGTAAGGCCCAAATCAATATTATAAGAAGCATCATGTATATCCCGATTATAATGTAGTTAGAACTATCCATCTTTGACATGAATTCAAAATTTTATCTTTGGAGGATCGAAGAGTGCTGAACATTTTACTGTTTTTGTTTAAAATTATTGATAATAAGACTAATTCATCAACGTTACTTTCTCTACTGCGATTTAATGTGCCTCCAAGGAGAATGCACGCTTCTGTTACATTTAATATCCCTGTTTTACATAGAAATACAAGAGCTCCTCTTACAACCATGTGTCGACTAGCAAATTATTATAGCACACTCATTGTTCTGGAATTGTCAATAACTGAAAATATGTTTAAAAACATTATAATCGAACAAATTATCAATTTATCATCATAATGCTTATTATATACTAATTATAATTAATACTTGAAGAAATTTTCTTATTTGTTGAATCAAAACAAATATTGTAAAAAATCATAGTGTTAAGTTCACATTTACTATTATTTTTTATGTCTATCTCTTGTAGATTAAAATAAATTATAAATAAATGATGAGAAAAAATACATACGACTGACAGAAAAAACTACTCCCAATTGAAATTTGTAGGGTTAACCTAACCCAAAATTCCTAGGATCTGTCAAATACCTAACGGAAAACTACCAATTCTCCGGTTAATGCCATGGTGGACATAACATCTTGCAGATACTTCTCGTTCATCCAATAGCAGCAGATCCTTGCTGAGCGATCACTTACAGAGCAGTTTCGGAGTGATACCCCTCATCAGTGAGGAATAGATTCAACGAAGATAGCCAAACGGCGATCAATAACTGCCAGCATTTTTTTGTGGGAGAATTTGCAAGAATTTCTAATGCTCGCCATGATTTTAGCCAGGTAACTAGTTGCCAGATTATGAGCAGTAGAAACTTTGCTAGAGTCGAATGTTTTGAAATGCAATGGGAAATATAAATTACCTCAGTACGTCGCATTCATCATACTTATTTTTTTTGCATTCCTTTAGTAAGTAATTCTTCAACAACTTTTTTCTTTTTCAGAAATTATTATCAAGCTAGGTAAGGACCATATAAATTATTACACTCGACATTCCTCATCCTTCGAAGGAATTTTAACATATCCATTATTTTATCCTTTTTTGGAAATAAATCAACATTTCAGCCATTTCGAGTTCATGCGTCATAGGCGATTATTTTTAATTGGAACGAGTACATCGCAATCAACGTTGTTTGTATTCCATTTGCCTTTTTAGCATATCCGATATCGGAGTATAAATAAAGTGGTTTTCCATTGACATTTCCAAGCCAGTATATGCGAAAGAAAAACAAATAACCACTTTAATGGAAAACACTGAAAGTACAATTTTGTTTTTAGTCGGGTAAACACGGCTATTTCAAAATATCAAATGAAGTTTGTTTCATTAGCAGAATTAACAAGTATGGATAACCTCTCACCTGATAATTTTCAATATTTACTTTCGAATATGAGGACCTTGGAATTCGACACATTCCGAAACTGCTAATAAAATATTTAGGATTTGCCAATAGCGACCGATGTTTAAACTAATAATTCAAGCATCAATTGTGACGGTATATAATCAGCCTTTCACTTAAAAAAATAACGTGTGAATTGGTGATTGTGCGGACATTCATTATATCAGTAATTTCAATGTTGAAATTATTTACAAGACCGTAAAAGAGTAGGATTACACATTATTCAAAAAATTTTTTTGAAATGGATTTTCGTTTGGTTTTTGAATTTTTTATGTTGCCAGGAGTAAAAAAAAAGCAGAGATCAGAGTTTTAAATATGCGCAATTGCTTTATCAATTATCTAAATATTCTACTTAGAGCAAGGGATCTGTTTCCATTTGGATTGTGTACATCGGTAAGATCAAAGCACCACCACAAATCCAAAACCACAGTGTCCAAAAGAGTTAAAAGTTCAGCCAAACACCCCTAAATCCGATTGATCAAAAACTTTTTGGAGTCTCACGATAATATTGTAAATAAATATTATAACTGTGGAACCAACATTACAAATTCAGAAAAACATCTATTTTGAGAACCACAAACCAAAAACTCGGGCACCCAGATCGCTTCAATCATAACAGAAACAAAACCAAAAAGACGTACATTCAAAAATTATGAGCCTTCAAATCACAAACCCATCAGAGGCTTGAACTTCTTTATCTCCTAAAGACGCTAATTTAGTAAGCTTTGAGTAAGCTTTGTCGTCAAAAATTATTCTACATGACAATAGAGAATTTTCGATTCTGGTCCTCAGATTCACCGATGTAGAACTTTTGCCTTGCCTTGTGAACCACTGTTAGGAACCTTTGGTAGAGTAATGAATATTACTGGAGTTTTATCCCAACATCAAACCGTTATTTTCAACACCTCGACACTCTGACATAAGGCCTTAGGATTCCTCACACGCTACGAGCGGTTTGGTGAGCTAGGGACTGGCCAGTAAATTGGTTTTCGTTGAACAGATGTCTACTTTTATACTCACGTCTGGAAAACTGATTTAATTCCTTTTACATTGTAAAAGTTTGATTTTTAAAGTAATACGAATTATGATGGAATTATGAAACAACAAAAAAAATCAATTGACGCTCTTGGGCGACTAGATTGATTCCAGTGGCGCATTTGCTCTTTCAGCTGCAGAAAAACCCGGAACAACCTGCACCACTACATCATCTGAAGATCTTGATCTGCTAATGTCCTCTCTTTCATAAAATAAAATGTAGGGTGTCCCCAGAGGCTCCAATAAATTCAAGATATCGCCAAATTTAACCCAGTCCGTTTCGTGCATGAAGATTATAATACTGTTTTTCTATATTAAAGTGTGCATCTATTTCGAAACTTTGTAAGAGTTTGGTGCTTCCGTCAGAGGTTGAGTCATGTTTGAAGATCATCAGTGTTATTATTAGATTGACTGATGCCTCAGTTATACGTGTTGTCTTATAATAGTCAGTTGGTTTGGCGCATATTTGGCACAACAGTTGCTCATCACCCGTTTAAAGTTTTATTTCCAGATGATTTAACAACAAGCTTTGTAAATTTTATAGCATGTCTTATGCTGTTGAAATGTTGTTGTCGTCAATGAAGTCCAACCAGACTCATGAATACTCATGAGCTCGTTCAATATCCACTCTGTTGACTGTGACTGATAAAAGTGGCAATCCCATTGGCATTCCTTAGCCTTACGTGAAAAATTCTTCCCTTAGATGTAAATTGTAGTTCTAGAAGTAGGGTTTTATTACTTCATAGATTCTCTATATTGGTATAATGATACATATGCTAGTGAGGTTCACAGTGAATAGGTCTATTCGACCTTCCACAGCAATTCGCGAAGGTTTATTGTGGCATATTCCTATTCAAACTCGAAGAAATAAATTAAATTTCTGAAATGAGTCGATTACTTTATATAGTGAGTAATCTCTCAGCTCCACTGGTGAAAGTGTCATTCTAGCAGAAACTAGAAACCTCATATGACTAACAACTTGGCAGGCATAGCTATCCGGACCGACATGGCATCTCTGGGTTCATATCTATAGGACTCTTTAAGAATATACCTTAATGCAGCCATGATTACACACTGAGAGATTCCAATTATTTGGTCGATATCGAGGTTATCGTCAATTATTCCTAGCGATATAGTAGATTCAGCTATGTAGGGCTTTTTTGCTTCTGATTTGTTTCCTTTTCTGATGCAGATTCTGCTGCTCCCCACGAATTTGATGCAAGACATTTTGCATTTCATAAGCTTCCTGGCAGCCCATACTAACTTACTAAGTATATGCTAACGATATCCAGAGTTGATGAACTGAAAACTCTTATAATGATGATAATAAAGGTCTTTATATCCCATCATAATAAACTCAAATGAATTACAAAATATTCAACATGGTGGGAAAAGGCCGGAAATCAAATTAGCTGCTGACAGCCCCTGTTATTATTCAGTGTTAAAGGGAGGAGAATTGAGACTGACTCCATCCACTTTATAGGTTGAGGATCGAATTTTCTGATTACTTCATAACTCATTTGCATTTTATTTTTATTCAGTTACTTGGGAGCTGTCTGACTTGTCCATTTCTTCCTGAACACTGCAGCCTCTCGGACTTATTGCGTTTATTCTCCCATCTTTTCATGACACCCATTCTATCAGTCCGTACCCTGTACTAGTTTGTACAGGTTCCGTGTTTGATGTTTGTCATATTCTTCTGGACATAATTTTATATGTCCATATATTGCTTGCCTCCTGTGATTCAGTGCCTAACATTCGCATAGGATGTGTAGTGCTGTCTCTATCCCTTCGTTGCATAATCTGCAGCTGAGGTCTCCGTTGTACAGTCTCATTTTGTTCAGGTGTCCTGTAAACGAACAGTGTCCGGTTGGTAGCCCTGTAATTGTTCTGAGCCGATCCTTACTGTATTGAAGTAGTTTTTCGGTTCTTTTTTCGGACGGTTACCCAATTAAGGTTTTGCTGTGTTTGTTGCCAGGTACTCTTGCCCAATACTCTGTATGCTTCTTATTGATCCATGTTGTGATTTTGGTACCCCTAGAGCTGGTTCCGGACCCATGTATGAAGTTGATGATCCGTGTCTTGCACATTCATCACCTTTATCATTACCTGTGATTCCAGAATGGCCTGGCACCCAGTACAAGGTTAATTTGTTCCTGTTTGCAAGTTCCTTTATTTCTTCACGGCATTCCCAGACCAGTCTCGATGTTACCTTTGGGTTTGTCAAAGCCCCAAGTGCGCACTTATTGTCTTTTAAAATATTGATCCGCTCATTCCGTTGAGGTCTCAATTTAATAAGCCTTGCACACTGCAAGATAGCATACACTTCCGCCTAAAAGACGGATGTGTATAGACCTAGCGGATAGCTATGGTTCACCTCCATGAGTGACATTTCAATCGACAGGGTTATTCTTACGCGCGTCGAAAGACTAATATATAGCTTTGGTATAGTGAATTTCCATTTGATTTTTAATAGTATTTGATCAAAATATCGACAAATCGATCAAGTTGTCAGACCTTCAACCCACAAATCATAGTCTCAAATATGTCCTATTCTGAAACTCGCAAACCTCTCCCGAGAGTCCTTTTTTTCTCTTTCTCAAACAGCTAGCCAATGCTCCTACTTACTCTCACCCTTACCTGGATGCCTTAGATTTAAACGGTTTCATAAACCATGTTCACAACTATATTTTGTGAAAAATTCGGAGCCTTTATATTATGTTGTCCCAAGTAAGTTAACGTTCTGTGTTTGTTATCCTCGTCTCTTGAAATCGGGTAAATTTTATTATTGTGTAGACTGTGAAGTGTTTGAATAGTGAGAAATATATAAGATTCTTATTCTTACCACTACTGATAGCAATCTTTTTCGATAAATTCAGTTCTTCTCTAAAATTCACATCAGTTGAAACAACATATTGTTCATAATGTCCATTGAATTTATTATTTCTTAGCAGATTCTTAGGTTATCACTGGGGAAGGTGACGTACGGACTGGTGTGTATGGAGTAAGTGAAACCTTGTTTCCATCAAGGGCTGATCTGAACAAGGCTTTTGGGCTCCGCCTGGTTGTATTGAACATTATACAGAGAGATAAAAGGGCATTTCTCATTTACAGGGTTGATGTCGAAACCTTCACCTAAGTTTTTTTATGAGGTGAAGGAAAGTGAAACAGCATGCACCTTTGTCCTCTTGATCTTGAGTCGTACTGGTACGGCTCTGTTCGAAAGTAATTAAGAAGCTAGATGACCTCGAGTTGACATTGTTTGCTGTTTGCGAGATTCATGAGCCATAGCCAGATCCAGACTATTGTTATGCAGCAGCGATGCGACGAGGACGTAAACACCTCCTTAAATTACCATCTTCAAGCTCGATATGACAACAAATAGGCGGATCAGTCGACTACAAATGATTCAGTCGGATGTGCAGGAAATGACTGAAGAATAATAGATGAGAAAAACTGTAATGACATAGAATGTTGAAAGATTTGTTCGAAACAAAACATTTTAGACTAGGGTTTATGAAATAATATAATCAGTTGAAATAACTATGTAGAGATAATTCTACTGAGAAAATCAATATATCGAATGGAATGGGCTCATTCAGGCTAATTTAGTTTTTTATTGAAAATTATATATTATAAAAGTAAACCAAGTATCCCACAAAATTTATATGTCAATTAACAACTGAGCAAGAGCAATTGAAAATGTGAGATCGCCCGCAGTATATCTTGACGTCACACCAGTCAAAGAGCTTCGAGCGATGGCAACCGGGCCTGTAGTTGGAGATTTTATTAATCGTCAGATTTTGTTTCATTTGCTGGTTTGAAAACACCACGTGTTACGTATTTTTGAATTCTTTTGTTTAAAAAAAAAAATGAAAGTTAAGGACCATTATGTTATTAGAAGACAGCTTTAGTAGAGCTGACTTGGGTAATTTACCTGAAGTCGATATTTTCATGGTGACGAAATATTTCAATAACAATAGGGACTACATAAGCGCTGAAAGGAGAGGCAATCAAATATAGGTATGCGGAATTACGCCGGGTTTCAATATAATTTTTCCCACTTTCATAGTTTTGGTATACATGTAATTTTCTGAGTCTTTTTCAACCTAAAACTCAAAGTAGTGCTTAGAGTAAACTTATTTTTTTTTATTAATCATTATCATTCATATTTACACTAAAATAATCTTCGCAACAAAAATGCGTCCCCTTGGCAGATACAAAGTCGCATAGCGCACTGCCATAACTTTCGTGATTTTAAGTTACTTGGCAGTGAAATAAAAATTTTGTTTGGTGCAGTTACTGAAGAATTCCTGCATTTAGAAACGATGCAATACTTGTAACGCCCTATTTTATAATTATTCATATTCACGCAGTTGACACACTGCAGTAAACAACACACGACTTGCTTTCTACAGCTTTAGCACACGTATTTCGCTTATATTTTTTGAGGGGGTGAGTAAT
>WOGR01009571.1:0-11282 GCA_015342045.1 Leptinotarsa lineolata | reverse complement strand
ATAATGGAAAACTATGATCAAATTATTGCATTGTCATCGGTCCTTGATACGTATGCAAAGTTTCAAATTAATCAGACTTCTGGAAATTGGTGAAAATTATGCTCAGATTCCGTTACATACATAGATACAACTGAAGCTTATATAAGCATGTTAAAAATAAAAAAAAATGGGTTGTATCTTTGTTACGTCCAAAACTTTTCAGACCACCCTAGAATACCTAATATCTTCAAATAATTGAAAACTTCAATTACCTGCGATTGCGCTTTGTACTTGCTCCGTCACTTCGATGATAGAAGTCAGGTCTCCCTTGTGTATTACTTTCGCGTTGGCTTGACTCACCAACGAATCCAGTTTTGCTTGTAACTCCTTCTCTTCGTCTCGCATCTTCTGAATCCGATTTTTTTGCACTTCATCCAGTTGTTCCACAAAACACTCTAATTCAAGAGTGTTTTCCGCATTGCGGTTCGTGATACTTTTCAAAACGATCACGTCACGATCTGCCAATAGAAAAAATGTTTTGAAAAACTTTCAAAAAAAATAAATGAATTTCATTGAGCAACATTGAAGAAATTATATTCCATTTTAATACAGTACTACTTTACCATTCCCATCAGATGATTTCCTGTGGCTCAATTTATATTTTTTCTTCGGAGGGGGTGGTGGAGGGGGCGAAGGTGCCGTAGGAATAATCTGAAATGCCATGATGAATCCGTAAGACAAAAACTCGGTGTTTGGAAAAAGAGTTTCTGTATCTCAAATACTGTAAGATTTTTAATATAAAAAATTTTCAATTTACAGTAGCTTCGTCAAGCAGGAATGGTAAATCATTACATAGTAGTTGTTTTAGGACTGGGTATGATTAACTGGTGAGAACTAATTCAACAGAAATACGTTGATTAAATCAATTTGATTGTTCATGAAATATTGGGAAGTTAAGAAAAGGAAGTTGTGGACTTTTTTTCAAGAAGGGTTTCGAATTCGTGACTGAATTCATAACCCTCTATGAGAAAATGAGTAGCAATTTTCCATTCTGGAGACTTATCAATGTTACTTTATGTGGACTTTGAATATTCTTCCAGTTTGACCTATGTAAATATATTAAATAGAAATTAGATAACGGATACTTTTTAATTTGTGAAATTGGAGGAAATCTTGACTTCCGCAGAATAAATTGGAAAAATTACTCTTCAAACAAAAAACAAACACATTGAGATACAGTAACTCCCCTTGAAATTGTCCAAGAAATGTTACACTACAGGAACTAGCCCATATAAAGCAGATCAAAATGAAAGCCAAGCAAAAAACTGAAAATATCTGAAATAAAAAAAAAATGCGTGTAAAGAATGAAATTAAAAACCAGTTTCAATAGATTTCACAATTCACATATAAATTATTTCGAACTGAGGAAAACATTTGCTTTCATAAAAACCACATACTTATAAATACCCGCTTGTCAATTATAAGTGCGGACCTAAAATTTACCCTGAAATATTGCGTAAGGCATGAAATTTGTGAACAGCCTTCATTCCTGTAATAAATTGATTAAAAACATTTTGAACACTTCTTGAGGCAAACTGAAGAGAGTTTGGAGCCATCAGGATATGACTGCAATAAAAATTAAAGAAAACAATATCAACAAAAAGCAGACATCGATAAATTCATTCATTTCTACTAACAAAAAAACCTGAATGCATCCTGTAATTAATGTTAAAAGAATATAAATCACCATGATAAACGAAATAAACAAAAAAACTCACATTGTTTACTGTCAAAAAATGGCAATTCTCGTGTGTGTTTTGTGTTGTATGTGTGTATATGTTGTGTTGTATGTTGTGTATGGTGTGCATGTTGTGTGTGTTGTATGTGTGTGTATTGTGTATGTGTGATGTTGACTTATTGTCCTGTTCCGAAGAAAAAAAAGGGAATTTTTATATTTACACTGAATAAACACAGTGTTCATATATTTTCAAAAGACTGAGTTGGTTTGTGACTTAGAATTAATCGGAGAAAAACACTATTAATTCACACCAAATTTTTCTTGACATGTATCTCACTAAGAGATGATCTAACCTGTTAATCAACTCCAGATACAGTCAATTTGGTTAATGAACCAGGAGGGAAAAGTGGTTTCATTGGATATACATTTTGTTAGTGATGAAAAATTGTGTGCAAGATGCCTACAAATGCAAGCAAAAAGTTCCACATAAAGCCCATTACTAAAAAATTCACAATTTTCATACAGAACACTCGCGGAAATTTTTCAAATCATACTATCAATTACCATCAGATGAAGCCAAGTTTCTGTACCAAAATTGCTACTTATCACATATTTATATGAGAAAAATGAAACTCACATCAAAGTACTGTAGAAGTGGCGTAGGCAAGCATGAACGAAAATAGAGAAAATTTATTAACAATATAAATGAACTAGTTTTGAGTTGATTTTTGGGAAAAAACCTTTTGGCATTTCACTTCTCATAATGATATAGAGAGTGGGATACTCCAAAAAAAAGGAAGTAAAAAAATTAAATACATAACGGACGTGTAGTATTTACATATAAAAACATCAAGTTATTGAATAAATTTCAAAAGCATAGGAAAAGAGAAAATAGGAACAATTCGCCTTAGAATCACTGCAATGAGTAGGAAATATTTAATATCAAACCAATTATTTTTTATCCGTAGTTACCAACAATTCTATAAGGTCAATCTACCAAATATTCACAACTCATTTCTTATGGGATAAATTCTGCTTGTTGTCCAATATCACATTCAAATGGAAAACATTTTGTACTAAATTCAATTCTGAGCAAATAGACATGAATATGGGGATCCCACAAGGGTCAATTTTGGGGGCAGAATTATTTTTTGATTATATTTTTCCAACAGAAGGTATTAGCTACTTTCATTGTAATAATGGAACAATAACAATATCTGGTAAATAAATTAAAATCGAAATGTCGAATCAGTTTTGAATAATATGAATTGATAGTTTGCTGATCAAACTTTGTATTGGAAGGCAGAATAAACCTGAAATCTGGACAATTCTTTAAACCCAGATAGTCTATTTTCATTGTTACCAGAATCAGGAAAATCAATGAGATTAAATTTCAGTTCCATTATGAAAGTCTGGACTATAAACTGAATAACAGAAAGTGACTTGTCTATGTTCATATATTGGAAAAGAGTATTCACATATATACATTTTTTCCTCTTTGGAAATTTCTATATATTGTTGCAGAAGAGGAAAGCCAAAAGTTTTTTCTAAAAACTGATATCTCCTAAAAAGGTATTTCCTTTTCAATTTTGAGTTGATAATTCACAAAACTCAGAATATTCACAAATGTACAAAACGTGTATTTTACAGTGAAATCCTATTTGGAATTTTGAATATTCACATAAAAAAAGCTCCCAAAGACACTAAAGAGTTAGGTATTTACAACAAAAAATCCTCTTGTAACTATCTAATAAAATAATTCAACTCACATCATCATCTGGAATCTCTACAGCATCATTCTCATCATCCAGAAGTAGCTGCATCTGTTTGAGGGCCTCTTTACTAGCAGCTCTTCTGCTCTGGGTCCTTGCCCTAGGAGGACTCAACTCAATGTGGTGCTTTTTAGGCATTCTGGCCTAAAATAATACATAAACATTCACCAACTAATGAAACTCATCCAACAAACATATAACTTTACTAGATAACCTAAATGTTACAT
The DNA here is from genome assembly GCA_015342045.1 of Leptinotarsa lineolata. Taxonomy (NCBI): domain Eukaryota; kingdom Metazoa; phylum Arthropoda; class Insecta; order Coleoptera; family Chrysomelidae; genus Leptinotarsa; species Leptinotarsa lineolata. Next base: position 7,566 of record WOGR01009571.1, on the reverse strand, counting down.
GGTTGTTCATTAAAAACAATAGATTTCATCAATAAAACAAGGTGGTACCAAAAAATAATGCCACAGATTTCAAATGAGGCTAGAAAAGAGGAAGGGCCTCAGCGTGAGATTTGAGCTTGAATAAACGGCAAGTTGGAAGTTACAGAAATATTATAAAGAAACGAAAGTTTGCAGGGACGTGGGATTGCATTTTTTGAAAATCGTGACGGAAAATATACAGTAATGGCGGTAAATGTAACTCTACTTTTGACATCTAAGAAGTTTTGATATTATCCAAAAAATATGACAAACTATCGAACTCCTCGCAACACTGATCACAAACAGGGACACCATTCACTATTTACAACAAACTTTTGAAACCTTACTTTCGAAGATTCACGAAATTTTCACAAAAATCACTGACTCCCCGACTTTTGCATCACTCGGCATCCATTTTTATTTGGATTATGTCAAAAAGCTCACGCAGTGGGCGGGGACAAAATGTTGGCGGGAAGTTTGAATAGAGCAACGGCATATCTATTATAAAAACATTTCAACTGACAGGAAAGTGTTTACTGACATTCGTTTAACCCTCGTATAAATAATAATTACATGTTTGTGATAATCACAATGGGACTGGAAAATGTTTTATCAAGCGACGATACGTCATCAAAATGACGTAGTGGAGGGGGAACACTGGAATATAAATATTGAAATAGGCATCGTTTCTGCAACCCTCCACAAATTAGATAACTTAGAAAGTTTTGGTACCTCTCGTATAGTAGGATACAAACAAAAGGCACTTGTTATTACCTTCTCCTTTTCTTTATCCTTCTCTTCTTTAACTTTAACCTCTTCGACTTTTATCTCTTTACTATTATTATCTTTTTTGCTGATTTTAATTTTGAAAGTCGATTTCGGTGGTAAGTTCAAGGATGGCACCGCCTCGTTTTTCAACACTTTGAATTCGCCTGGAATGTATAGGGTGATCAGTAAAAAATAAAAAAAATAATCAAATAAAATCATACAGGTGCTCTTACTTCCTGTGGGGGTATTTTTATTGCCCGTCGTGTAGTTCAACCTAGTAACTGAATAATCCGAGTTTTTGAAATGTTCTGAGCACACTTTGCTCCGTTTATTGACTTCATCTTCAGTTCTGTTTATCGCTTTCAACCACTTTTTTCTCAGGGCATCCTCCTTCGGGATCAGGTGGAACGTTAGGGGGGGTTTCGTTGAATCCGTAGAATTGCATTCTGGTACAATGCACGCATTTTTCTTCATTGTAAAGAAATTAAACGAAAAACAACAAGCTCATTACAAGGTTATGTTACTACTCGGTATCCACGAACACGAAAACTGAGTCAACGCCGATGACGACATCTGACGCCTCTTTCTCGAATACAAGCTCTGAGACGGTCGGTAGCGCCCTCTACAGAATTAGCGATGTCGAAATTAGTCGATAGAGTATAGCATAGCAAAACCGTTTTATCACTATAAAAACATTTGATCTGGACGCCTATGATTATTACTGACTAGAAGGTTGCCTAATAATATCACTAATCCCTACTCTTCGTTCAGTTCTAGGACACTTGTAACGTATCTATCCTTTACTTTTACTGTCGCGTGACAATTCGATTTGTTCTTCCTACACATTAACGTATTTCGATGATTGTTCATCATAAATAAATATTTTAGTTAACGGGAAAAAGTAAATATCACGTGTCTGAAGGTCAAAGATTGCAATGGTGGGTTATCTGCGGCTACTTTTAGTAACAGAAACGCATGTCGCCTTCAGACTCGTACAAGCATTTTTTGTGTCGTTAAATAAAGTTTATAATGTGTATAAAAAATCTTAGCTGCCTTTCAATACAGGAAATTAATTTTTTAGTAATTTCATGATTTCTGATAAACGAAATAATCGTCACCTATCAGTCAAAGCGTGAAATTATTGACGTTAACTCTTTTCGAACATAGATGTCGCGTGTAGAAACAGCTATTCAATAATTCAGTTATTTGACTTCTTTTAAATTTAAATACATTTGAAAAGAAGTAATAATTTGTAAAATGCTTGAAAATTTTGAATTGCAGTAGGTCTATCTCAAGTTTTAACGTCTATCATTACGGAGAAAACCTGAACTCAAGGTCGACCGTGCTATGTACGAACGTTTGTATTGGAATTGGGCAATTAATCATAAATTACGGGGATCGATACCTTTATTTACACTTCTTGAAAAAACTGTAATTTTCTGGAAACTTGACCTCTTTCAGGAACGTGTAATTGGTGACACAATAAAGGTGTAGGTCATAAAAAGTGAGACGATATTTCAAATTTGTTCGGACCGTCTCAAAGAAACAAAGAAAAAGTTTAGTCAAATATAATGTGGAAGTTTATTCATGTCAAAACGGAGTAAAATAGTTATTCCAAAAGCAGACTTATTTTCTCTGGAATAACTAAGATCCATGTCCGGGCTGGCAAAAAAACAAAACTGCTATTCGTCCAGCTGAAGGCTATCGATGATCATGAACAGTGAAAACTTGAACAATCTCAGCCTCATCGAAGGAAAGCCTAGAAACAACTCAAGAAGAAGAAGCGTCTACTTGGAGGGAACTCAACCGTTCTACCAGAAATCGGGGAAAAATCCGAACCCCGTCATCAAGGTGGCTCCCTACGATCCAAGCGGGCCTGGAGGGCCGGTCAGAGCCTTCCACGATTCAAGAGAACTTGACAGCATCTTCTTCAACTCGATCAAACCGATGGTTTACCTTTTGAAGGCGGTAGGAATTTTTCCTATAGGAAATACCGGTCATGTTTTCCAGGTAAGGTGTGGAATTTTCGTTTTTCCTTTAGTCAATAATTCTGCCAGAATATTAATTAGAAAATGCACTTGTGTAATTTTGTAGTTGTGACTGTTTTGCTGAGTGAATGTGTCTTTTATAAAAAACGTATCGTATTAACAATTCTCATCACCTTTGAAGATGCCAGCCACTCACACCGGCGAAACGTTAGGAAAAATTCCAACAAACGACGGACCGAAACTACAAATATTTGCAAAAAAGGCCGTGAAAGCCTGAAGTTTTGCACATACGGAAAAAAGTCAATAAAGCTGTCTGAGAAAAGAAATGAAGAACTGCCTCATTGCAGGATAGACTGGTTCAGAATAATTATAGGACTATTTACTGGACACTGTCCTTATGACAGTGGACTTGGACAAAGGACTTGTACAAAGTAGTATAGAGTTTCGAAAATATATTTTTTTTAAACCTTTTTAGCTTACAGCGAGAACGATGGGAAAATAAAGACTTGGATCTTGGATGTATGGAGGTGAAAAAAAAGTCTACACAACAATAAACACAAAATTTATGGAAATATTAACAAAAAGGAGTCATCAGCAGCTGTGTTCTGTGATTTTGCTATAGCCTTTGGCTCTGTAGATCAGGGCCATATCACTAAGGCATCCGTAGAATCACTCATAAAAGGTTAGAGAATTATCTCACAAGATGAAGTCAGATTGTGAAAACTTCATCATCCTCATCAGAAGGCGAAATAAAAAAATGACGTACCACAAGGTTCAGTACCGGGATACTTTTCTTGTTGTACATAAACGGCATAGGAGGAAAATACGTTATAATTACTGTACCATTTTGACAATAAATTGAACTGAAGTGTCCTATTTTTCAGACCACACCCCAACTTCTGATTTACTCCGTCGCTGTATTCGTCGTCATCTTCGCTTATATCTGCTACATCAAATGGGACAAGGTGGAAATGGTTCGTTCTGCCGAAGGCCGCTTCGAAGAAGCCGTTATCGACTATCTCTTCACGGTCTACTTGGTGCCCATAGTGATCAACCCGATAGCGTGGTACGAGGCGAGGAAACAAGCGAGAGTTCTGACCAACTTGGTGGCCTTCGAAAAATTATACCAGAAGGTGACGAAGAACAAATTCCCTCTTCTTCTCGGCAACAAATCCCTCATTATCGCCATAGGTTTGCCGGTCTTGGCCACGGTCACGATGGTCGTCACGCATTTGACGATGGTACATTTCAAATTTCTGCAGGTGAGATTTCTATGATAACACAAAAAACTGCCAGATAGTGCTTTCTTGCTTTCAGTTTTTATGAGTAGACTCATAAAAACTGACGAAAGTTTTAAAACAACCAATATCATTTTTCCTAGTCGGCAATTCATACATCAATAACTCTGCAACCGGCTATCTCCGCAATCGTCCGCTCTGTTTTGCCAAAGTTCCTACTATATAACACATATTATGCATTAAAAGCAGTCTTATAAACTCCCCAAAACATTATGAATCTTGAACAGAAATACTTCTACACTTCACGTTATCTGTATATTAAAGAATATTTCATCTCAAGGTCGTCCCGTACTGCTACATCAACATGATCACATATCTAGTAGGCGGCGCCTGGTACCTGTACTGCGATCTCCTCGGCAACATAGCGCTAACGGTGGCGAAAGACTTCAAGCAAGCACTGAAGAACATTGGTCCTTCGAGCCGGATAGCGGATTATCGTTCGCTATGGATGATGCTCAGCAGACTGATAAGAGACGTTGGTAACGCCTTCGGATACACCGTCACGTTTCTCTGTCTGTACCTCTTTCTCATCATAACGCTGACTATTTACGGGCTGATGTCTCAGATGCAGGAAGGACTGGGAATCAAGGACGTTGGGCTCACGATCACGGCGGTCTTTGCTACGGCTACTCTGTTTTTTATATGCGATGAGGCTCATTATGGATCCAACTGTGTAAGTTCCTTTGCACAATATCAAAAGATAGATATATCAGAGCAAATTTGTTACAGTACGGTCATCTGATTTTTGCACATGCGTCACCAATTATCGAATCCGAAATGAGTGGAAAAGTTATGAAAACCAATCAATATTTTGAAAAATTATATTCAATATATTCCTTTTTCCAATTTCGATATCTGGTTGATTGATAGATAGATAGGTACTGGTTGATCTACTGCGCACAGTTAAATTTGCCAAGCTGTACAAGTCATCAATATAAATAATGGATGAAAGGAGGCTCAATACTGATCCCTGCGGGGCACCTAAGTTTAAAGTTTTCAGATCAGGTAGGCAAGTTTTATAGAAAATGGTTTGTAGATATCATTTAAAAAAGATCCAAACCAACCACTCTCACGCCATAAAAGAGTATTTTTTAGAAAATGATTTTAAGAGAAACACAGTCTGAGCCATACAAAAAATTGTTTGTTCCAGATTGTGGAAGATGAAATTTCCTATAAAAGTCAATGACAACTCTGGTCCCTCCATAATTTTTTTTTCATTCATAAATTATGTTGTATAGTAGAAAATGCCTTTTGGTTCTTAGGAACAGTGCACTATGCCACAAAAATGTCTATGTCCATAACACGCTTATCATAAAAAAGTTTTCTTAAAACTTTAGCAGGTTGTCGGTGCGATAACAGATGTGTTATGGGTGAAAGTCATATTGAGAGAACTGGCGGCACCTAGTAAAAAAATTAAGTATTTTTATGAAAGAAAAAGTGAATGAGGAAAGTTAGGGTGGCAGCACTGCCTAGAACACGACAGCTGCGCCCCCGGGCGAGGTTTCTGTTCACTATGGACAGGGACAGTCTGGCCAAATGCGCTCGGCTGGGAAGCAACGGTCAAATAAATTAAAGAAGAAGAAGCTAACTTCGTGACAGTGTGCGCGCGCAGCCTAAAAATTCACTCTCATTTCTCCTTAACGCGCCAAAAGAAGTTTAACTTCAAAAATAAGAAACGAAACTTGAAGAATTTTAATATTTACCATACTTTATTTTCAAACTCTAAAAAATTGTATATTTCCAGGTAAAAGTTCAATTCCAGAAAAGACTGCTGCTCGTTGAATTAAACTGGATGAACGATGATGCTCAGCAAGAGGTGAGCCTTCCAAATTGTTCACACTAACGTAACTTGCTTGAAATTTTCAGATCAACATGTTTCTGAGGGCAACTGAGATGAATCCTACGGATATGAGTTTGGGCGGCTTTTTCGATGTGAACAGAAATTTATTCAAATCTGTGAGTAATTATTCTTTCAGGAAATCTCTGTTTAAAAAATCTGTTTAAAATATGTTTATCAGCTGTCGCCCCCATATGAACGACAACTCTCAGAAGTTGAGAAACTTGTGCGAGCTAAGGAATAACGAGGTCTTACCTTTCAACGTGTGATTCCTAACACGGTTGCAGGAATGGCGCATAACGAAACAGTAAACTTGTGGCGTCAATTACTTCAGGAAAAGCGTTTTGATGTAACGTAAAATGTGTGAAATGTCAATTTTGGGAAAGAAAAATTTTGCCTTGATTTATTCAAGGAACTTTGGGAATCTTCCAAAGAAAAAAAGCAACTAATTTCTAAATAAATTTCTCACAAAGATGTGTAGATCATACGAAGAAGTAACCTTCAGACACAAACTAAAAGAAGAAGTCCTCTCGAAACAATTAATTTCATTAGATGAAAGAGAATATATTTTCGAAATAATGATAAATAGAATGATTTTAGTGATATTTGGGTGGAAATTACGAGAAACAAAAGTAGCTTATTGTTTCTATTGTGAAAACGAAAACTTTTCATAACTGGTTGCAAAAAGATGATGCGTTTTGACATCTGCAATAGTTTTGAGGAGGGTTAATTTATTATGTCAAAATTGGAAAAAAAGCAGTGTTTACAAATTGGTTGAACTTGTGTTTGCCCTTTTAATTTTAATAATACTTTCTCGCAGTTAAAAATTCGCATAAAACGAAAGAAACCCAATCATATGAATGGAAAAAGAACGCTGCGGAAAAACATTTCATCAATATCTCTAGATGTTTACTTGCCTACCTTCCTATTGACGAACATATATCATATACGTCCAAAAAGATGGGGCGTTCGAAAGTAGTATTTGTGAACCATCCAAATAAATTCATCTCCTTATATTTATAGCATTATGTTTACATAACATATTGACCCACTTCCATTTGGAAAGAACTTGGGAATTGAGAGATATTGGAATGCTACAGCGCAAACATTTTTGAATAAATAAAAAGATGCTTTTGAAATTCCACAACCAGAATTTCCACTTTCGATTGATGACACATTTCAGTCAGAATACTATGTTTGAATTCGTCCCAGAACACAAAAAATGTATAGTGAATGAAAGATACCGCATATTTTCATGACAACGTATTGATTAGTTTAGTTAGTTACTTTGTATATTGTATTATGAGTTATGTTATCTCGAAGAAAAATAACAACATTCCTGTTTTGGTGTGTAAGACTGAAGGCAGAGAAATAAAGAAATTGAACAAAATATAACTTGGTGTCAGAAGTAAAACCAGAATAAACTCTGGGTGAAAAATTATTAAATAATAGCTGAATTCAAGATTTCATCCCCTTCAAGTTTTGATTCCAATTTCGAGAGTTGTACTAGATTGAATCAAAGGTTTGACATATTTTTGAAAGCGTCGGGAAAATACAAAGGAAAGAAATGATGACATTAAAATAGCCATCCTTTCAGGCGTGATTGGGGATCAAGGTTTAGATATTCATAACACTTTTGAAGATGAAACAAAGAAAG
>WOGR01009570.1:0-11284 GCA_015342045.1 Leptinotarsa lineolata | reverse complement strand
TATATTCAGGAAATAACAAGTTTTTAACTTCAAAAAAGTGACAGCTTCATCCAATTTTATACGTCACAATCTTCGGTGTGTCTTGGTTTTGCCCTTTAGCGTTTTTGTAAACATCAGAAATAGAAATATTCGTCGCTGCTCGACTATAACGTCTATTCGTCTTATTAATAGATATTTTCAAGAAGGATTTACGTCTTTTTATCCTTTTCCCGTCTATCCGTCTCGAAAATTTTTCTCTATATCTCCCCTGTTCTCCCAAATCCTGGGAAACCTTCTTCCAATATTTCACGTTATTTTTGTCATGCTAAAATGCTATATTGGGCGATACTTCAATAATCGGTGATAACAAACAACTGGATAAAGATAAAATTCATAATATGGAAAAAACAATACCAAACTAATAAAGTAAAAGTTAACTATCTACATTCGGCCATCCGACACTGAATCCGACTCGGATTCACTTTGATTTTCAATCCATGGTTTCATATATTCCGCACATGAAGACGTAAACATTGGTCCCTCGTGACAACCTACTTTCACAACATCGTACCTCTCATTGGCTGAAACCTTCACAATTTCATAGGGTCCTAGATATTTCTTGTGGACTTTGATTCCTGCTCCAAATTGTGTTCTTTTGATAGCTACTAGGTCTCCTATCTTTTATGATTTTGGATTTCTTCTTCTCAAATTATAAGTTCTTCTGTTTTCTTTCCGTACTTTCAAAATCTGTTTCTTACTTTCTGCTCTAAGTTGTTCTCTACTCTCATTGAACTTTTCTATAGTAGCATCCTCTAATAATTCCTTTATAAGTATGTCTTTTTTGTTTCTCATCCTGACACCTGTAAGAATTTCGAATGGTGTTGATCCTTCTTGCTTAGGTATTGGATGCAACATCTCTCCTTTTTTTCCTTCCTTTCGGCTTCCTAATATACATGGTATACAATTTCCGATGCATTTCTGAATTTTCTCCTTCAGTTTTGGAATGTAAAATTCTCTTTTGACCACTTCTTCCGTTTTCGAAACAGCAAAATGTCCAATTTCGTGTAATCTCTTGATAATTTCAATCTGCATTGCCTTTGGAGCTACTATTAACTCTCTTCCATTATCGAATTTGAATGAAATGTCATTCCTAATGAAAAAAATCTGCATAATCCTCTGTACACAAAATCTTCTTGATGGCAGATAAGTGTTCATTTGTCTCTTGAGCCCGTTCAAGTCGTTCTGTAACACCATCTTCTTCCTTTAATGTCTTTGTCATTGCCATGACAACTGGATAACGACTCATAGCATCTACGTGGGACATCCTGTTTCCTTTCCGATGTTCAATTTCATATGAATACTCCTCTAATAGAAGAGCCCATCTAGCAACTCTAGTAGTCAAGTCTTTCTTGCCCATGGTCTTCTGGAATGCTGAACAATCTGTTACAATTTTGAATTGAATCCCAAGTAAATATATTCGAAACTTTTTAATGGCTTGAATAACGGCTAAAACTTCGAGTTCATAGCTTCCATATTTTTGCTCAGCTGGAGTAGTTTTCTTACTCATGAAGTACACCGGATGAAATTTGCTATCTTCGTTAGACTTCTGGATCAGACACGCTCCATAACCATATTTGCTCGCATCTGTGTGCAACTCTGTTTCTGCACTTTGCTTGTAAATATGTAAAACTGGTTCACTGGAAAGAAGTTTTATGAGTCTTTCGGATGCTTCTTTCTGTTTCTCTCCAAATACGAAGTGTTGCTCTTTCCTCAGCAAATCACTCAAAAGTTTTGCAATAATTGAATAAGATGGAATGAACTTGCGAAAATATCCCGTCAAACCCAAAAATGACTGGATCTGTTTTAAGGTAGTTGGTTGTGGATACTTACTGATCGCAAAAGTTTTTTCATTGGATGGTTGAACCTTTCCATCTTCAATTATGAATCCTAAGAACTCAATACGTTTTTTCAGTAATTGACATTTCTTCTTCTTCAAATCCAATCCATAGTCTTTTGCAACCTGTAAAACTTTCTGCAATCTCTTGAGACCTTCTTCCGTAGAACTCAATATTATTATATCGGTTATATAATAAAGTATTATATTTTCAACAATCCGCTCTCTGAAAACGGTACTAACGAATCTTTGGAAGACTGCTGGACTATTACAGAGTCCAAAAGGACATTTCAGGAATTCAAACTGTCCGTGATGAGTGACGAATGCAGTATATTTATTACTGTCGTCTTTTATTCCAACATGAAAAAATCTATTTCTCAAGTCTATTGTACTGAAGTAATTGTAGTCTATCCAAAACATCTTCAATAAGAGGAAGAGAAAATCTGTCTTTCACTATGTTTTTGTTCAGTTTTCTGTAATCACAACATATTCTTGTACTTCCGTCTTTCTTCTTCACGAGAACTATTGCACTAGCAAAATCAGATGAGCTACGTCTTATAATTCCCTCTTCTAACCATTCCTCTATTTGTTTCTCTACCAGTCGTTTTTCTGGTAATGCTAATCTTCTCGGTCTTTGATAAACTGGCTCTTCATTCTTCAATATAATTTTCATTTTCACATCTGTGTTTTTGATCTTTTCAGTTTATTTCAATCGGGTAATCAAGTAGGGTTTTCAGAGTAGGTTCGTCGAAGAGGAGCCGAGAAAAAGGTGATATCGCTTCCTAACTATTTTTTTATGCATGTAAAGTTCACACACTTATACTAACCAATAAAAAAATGACTACAGCCACAGGAGCACCTAGTATCTCAGGTACTTCACCAACATATATGATGGCCCAAATGATGGTGCCAATGGCGTACTTACTGGGAATTATTGCATCAACCCTGAATGCTTATTCAGAAAAGGAGGTTATTAGGTATTTTGAAAGGCTAGAGCAAAGGTCGAGCTTAGACAGATGGTGGTCTGAGGACCAAACTGTCAAGTTATTGAAATTTGAATTAGAAGGTGAAGGTAACAATTTTTTTAAAGCCGATCCAAATTTGAATACATTATCTGTCAGCAATCTCAAAGCGCGATTTATTGGAAAATTTAGGCCAATTAAATTTTCAGGGGAGAATCAATTGATGTTGAGTAGGTGTGATCCCGGTATGAAGAATATGTCTCAACTTATTGTACTAGGTGACGCGCCTTGGGGGGCCAAGCTGTTCAAAAATGATTTGGAAAGAGCTAAAGCCGGACAAATTGCGGGATTGAAGAAAAAGAATGAGGAAATTATTATGAATCAATTCAAGATATGATTACGGAAGGATTTATTGAGAGAAGTTGGGATTTTGTTGCTAAGTTGTTAAGGGAGCCAGATTTGGACCTGGATAAGGCATAAAAACTTGTAAGGCTACAAGAGACCACACTCATGATGATTCAAGGAAAAAAAACTTTTCGAAAGTTTCTCAAGTTGATGAAGAAAAGACCTGTTTTACTTGTGGGAAAATAGGACATTTTTTAAGAGAATGCTGCAGTGAAGGAGAAATAACGAAGGCGACTTGTTACCAATGTAACAAAGTAGGACATTACGCGAATGTATGTCCAGAAAACGGAATCCACCCGGAAATTGGGACCTACGGGACTCCCGTGAAGTAGGGCGAAGAGAGAACACAAAGAAGGAATTGAATCCACGAGCCAAGGAAACCGGAAGAACACCGGTAGATTTCAGGAATTTCGGAAATGGACGACATACCGGGGCAATTCCAAGACAACCGAGACCTAATGAACAGAGTTAAGCAAGAAGTGAAGAAAATAAGGGCGCTTTAAACTAATTAGGCTGACTTTCCGACCCCGAGAAAGCGGTCAAAAAAGGTATTTTTATACGGGAAACCTAGAAACGGCAAGAAGATGTTGGGATGCAGGAGGAAGGAATCGGAAAGGCAAGAATGGGAGGAAACGAAACCCTCGTGGAAGAGAAAGAAGCCAAAGGATGGGTAGTGGACGAAAATCTTCGCAAATACCCCTGGTGGAACGACAGTTCCACCAGGGGTATAGTGATTCCTCAGGTAAATGAAGAACCCTGTTATTGTTTAGTGGGCACTGAAGCGGCGGTTACATTGGTAAGAAAAAGTCTGGTGCCAGAAATCGATATCAATTACAAGCAAAGAAGAGATATTCATCACGTTAGCGTTACCGGACATCAGCTGAACATTTTTGGAACAACGACCTCAGTTTTTGGAATCAAGTCAGAGACGAAAGAGACAAACTTTGAAGCATATGTATGTGAAGATGAGACTGTAGGAATTACGCCAGTTACTTTAGGGAGAGATTTTTTTGGAAATAATGAACATCTGATCTATGGACCGAAGCCAGTGATGCCTTTATGGGAACGCAGTGTACCTTTTCTCTCGAGAAATGAAGTGAAAGAAGGGATCTGTAGAACTGAGAAACAAGTCAGACACTTTTTTTGGAATGGTATACGCGAGGACTCGTATGGAAAAACTTACGAAAGAAGAAACATTGAAGAAAGAAATCAAAATTTACGAGGAGATGGGCGAAGAACACCAAATGGTTGGGCCGAGTGGCTTGGACAAATTCGACAATTTTATAAAATGTCAAAAAGAAACGAGTTGAAGATTTCAGAAGAGAAACAACGACAACCGGAATCGATAGTTTTGGTATAGGAAACGAAAAGAAGGAAGAAGAGATTAGTCCGGGAAATAGGGACACAATCGGAAGCATAAACAGAAGAGGAAGTCCGGAAATCGGATGAGGAATTGAGCCGGGAAAGATAATATCTGAACAAGGTGGAAGTAAGCATTCAAGAATATGGAGAACGGAGTGAAGACGACTCAGATTACGAGGGGTACGATGAAAATATGACCAGACCGAGATTCACAATAAAGAAAAAGAAGGAAAAAGCTCAGCGAGAGGAAAGGGAGAAAAAAAATTGCAACGGTAACACAAGGAAATCCGAGAGCTAAGCAATTAAGAAAATTTCATAGAAAATGGAAAAGATAAGAACGGGAGAAGAAAGAGCGGTTGAAAAAATGAAGGAGTAACTGATGGTAGGGAAAAAACCCATAGATGAGAAATGGACTCAATAGCAGGCTATGACTTGGATATTCTGGCTAGATCAGATGTGGTGATGATGGGAAACTTGGATAAAAATCTAACAGGAAAATTTCTAGTATGCGAATCGGTGGAAGTAGGAAACTCTCACGTAATTACCGCAAAAACATTGACAGAATAGGGTAGTCAAGTACCGAAAAGGTTGAAGGTAGAAAAACTGTTTCAACAAAGTTTTAGGTAATGAATAATTGTTCTGATTTCTCCATGGAAGGTGTTCGTCCATTATTATATTCTATATGTCTATATTTTGTATTTATGTTAAATGAGGAACTGACATTCTTACTTTCATTTTATGAATTTGATTGCGTAACAACGTTATAGTAGCAATTATAGACTTTTGTGTGAAAGTACGGGTTAACGTCTTACATAATAGAAAGAAAAATTCTGCTCAAAGACTTCAAGTTGTAGGGACAGCTCGCAACATCATGTATGAAGAACCTTAGAACAATAACTGTATAAAGACCCATTGTACTCTGAATAATAATGGTGCGCGAATCGGGAAAGAAACCAATTAAACAAACAGGACCACATCATGATCCAACACCTTTGAGCAGTTACTGTTGGCAGCAATGAAAACAACTATAAGGCGATTACCTTTTTTCTGACCTCTCTGCTAATTCTGGAGTGTCACGGAATAATTGTGTACGACTGTAATAACTACGATACGAACATTATAACGGTACCAATAAGGGACGTGGCGCAATGCCCGGAAGCGGAATCTGAATACTCGAGGGTCAAGGCCCAAGTAAAAGTAATTTAGCGAAACGGAATAAACCTCATACAGATCTGGAATTGCTCAATCAAAATAACTCGGTTAATCACCCATTGCAGAAATATAATTGCCAGGCAAGTAGTGGGTATGAAGATAACAGGGCAAGGATTTTCAACATCGAACATACTCAATCTGGAAGAAAGAAGAAGTTAGCCCATTCGACAATGAAACAAGTATAGGGATGGTTTACCGACGTCGGGATGTTTATGAGTGGTCTCATAGGATGCTATACCATTTTCAAGGTATTCAAATATGCAGTTGGAGTAACCCTGAACGAACTATATTTATATAAAATAGAAGAAGGTTGTAGCATCACACTACTAACAAGCTTATGGAGCAATCTTGCGATCTGGACCATGTATCGCCAACGAGAATCAACACCACCGAATAACCGGTGAGAATTCTAGTGCGGGAAACAGACATTGAAAACGGAAAAGATCATATGGAAAATCCCATACCGCGAACAACCGTATATCCGGACTTATCCGTCGAACCCCACTGGACGGAACGGAACGAGAAGCAAGGCGTCTAACGAGGCGAAATAAACAATAAACTCAAAATTACGAAATTTCAAAAGGCAATTAAGTGCGGTTCGAACAAATCGGAAACAAAATCGACCAAATATTAGCAGTAAGTCAAAAAAGGTAGCCTTATAACAAAGCCTTTGAACAACGAGACAACAACGCCAGTGTTTTAACCAAAGGTGCGTCGAAAGATCGGGAGTGTCAAGTGGAAAAGTCAATATATAAAATACTGTTACCCACGTCCGACGATATAAACATAGTGATCAGGTCATAGTAAGATAAAAATCTCTCAGAGGTAAGGCGAATCTCCATATAGTGAACAGGACCGGACTCAACATTAGTGTCCTACACTACCTAGAGGAATTTTGGGAGATTGAAGGTTTATTGTTTTAATCTCATCTTTTTTGCCAATATCGGTCCCAATCACTTATTTTATGAAAAATTAAGGCAATATGTAGCCTTGGTCTTTTTTCAAAGAAGAGAGTATTGTGACAGTTCGCCTTCTGAGAAGACGCCCTGTATTTTATTTTGTAAATTTTGTGGTCTCACATATTTATCCAAATATGGAAAATCAAAGTTCATGGGGAATCAAGTTGACCAAGAAATGTCGAAAGATTCCCATAAAAAAACTATATCTTACTGAACGGCTGTATATATAATTTGTGCGTGCTAAAGGCATATTTCTTAACCACAAGATACAGTGGGTTTTATTCATAGTTACTTTGTGAGGGCTAGATGAAAAAACTCATTATTATCGAGAGCCGGCGACACTCTGTTTATGAAACACAGTTGGGTTTTAGTTGAAGAGTCAGCGATAAGCTGGTAACGGAAATCCAACAATAAATTAAAGAGGGTCAAAATACTCAACGAATCACGAAGTGACCGAAAGACATAAATTGCAGAACTGAATTTTCTGATTGGAAGTAGGGGCCGTACTATTTCCTTTTATTTCAAAAAGGGAAATATCAGCGGATTTTAAGGAGAAAAGGAGACGGGGGAAGGTATACTGAGGAGAGTGAATTTTTTGGGTGAAGGAAGTTGAGAGGTGTCCGTCGTGGTTTGCGGGTCATCGAAAGGGGCGAGTTGAATGTAAAAAATTAAATAAGAGAAGAATTTTTTGTTGGGGAGATAAAGTCGGGAAACTAATTAGGTATCCAGGAGAAAGGGGCAAACTGGAGTTCAATCGCGACAGTCATTCGAATAGTGCGATATACGAGGTACTTTTGGACAGTTCGGAAGAGAAAAGCCGTTTTTTTTGGTTTTTTCTTTGCCTTTTTGGTTGCCAGTTCAACCGAGTGCAGTTCCGATCTGGTTGTCTTGTGTTAAGTTTCGTAGTAAGAAAGAGGATTAGCCGCCACCTACAGCCAAATGAAAGAAGAGAGCTATTGGTGAGACAGATTTAGGGTTTTTTTCATCTGGTGACTAAACATGTATTTTTTTCTTGAAATACTGTGGGTGAACATTTATTTAATAGCTTGGCTCACATAGAGTTGTCTAATAAAGTGGCATGTTTATGAATGAATAAGCAAATGCTGGTTGAGCACTTTCTTATGGTCTGGCTAGGTGAATGTGTTTCGTTTGGTGGTTTTGTGTTGATCTTTTCTTGTTTCTGTCGTTTACATTTCATTTGTAACTTTTACATTTACTATTATTATTTTAATCATTATACTTATCAAGTTCAAATAAGCTGTATCATTGCCGGTAGGGGAAACAGGAAAAAAGGGGAACGTAGTTTTCCATATCTCACATAAATGAAGGAACTTCCTGGGAAAAGTTCATGTGAGAGGTATTAATGTCATATCCCGATAAAGCGCCTGGAAGGACTCAAGTGGCGAATTTTCTATTCTAAAACAGTGCCTATTTGATAAGGAGGAGCTAAGCCAAATTTTCGGAGGGTTATCACTTCCGCAGATAACGTCTTAAGTTCTCTAGTAAGTATCATTCTCCATTTCTAAATTACGAATGGTGACAGCGGCTGCTCTAATTTCAAGTTTTGGCTATAGTTTTCCCAATCAGAATGAAATCATATTTGTCTGATAGTATTAAGATCAAGGTATTTTTTCTTTTCTCCGATATGAAATTGAAGCCCAGCATTGCTACAATGTCGACTTCGTTTGAGAGACAAATATCCTTATCAGAAAGTATTTTCAAGAGTTCAAACTTATTATATTTGTTATAAATTGGAGACTTGTTCATTTTGTGGAAATTCATGATCATGAATGTTTTCATCCATCTCACAAACTATAGTTCTCTCATCTACAGATTTTGTGGTATTTTTATCAAATAGGGGATTCATGTTAGCACAACACTCCCGAATTATATTCTCTATGCAAATGGCGTGTGCTTATACACTTTTTGTTTCAGCTAACCCATAGAAAAAAGTTCATCTGAGATAAGTCCGGTGATCTTGGTGGCCAATAATCTTCCCAATCTCGTCCTATCACTTTGCTCCTAAACATCTGACTGAGACATTTTTTCACTTCTACCGTTCGGTGGATCGATGCCTCGTTAAGCTGGTACCACAAATTTGGTCTAACACTTAGATGCAGATTATCCAAAACTTCAGATAACTGATTCATAATGAAATTTTTATACATATCTGCGATAGAATTTTCTCTAATTATTTGGTTATGTAATAACACACATCAAACATTTGTCTTGAATAAATATGGGTCACGGCATTTTATTACAAAATTTGGATTATTAATGGACCACCAGCAACAATTTTGGGAACTGACTGTTCCGTTTTATATGAAAGTTGCTTCGTCTGTCCATAAAATCCTCTCTTACCGTGGAACCAAAATAAAAATCTCACTCAAATATCGAAATCTCTTCAAGAGTGTGTATGAACTTCGGCTCACAGGAATGGACTTTATTTCTGTGTAAAATTTTTCTCACAGTTTCTCTGCCAAGCCTCATCTTCACTAATACTAATAATTTTAGTGTTTCCGTTTTCCATAAAGCTCAAACATTGGATTGTTCTTCTTCGTTATACTTCATTGGATTATGTGGTTACTAGAAGCGATTGTCCACAGAGCCAGTTTCTTTGAATTTTTTCAATATCATTTCCATGAGTACTAAAATGAATAATTTGTCCTGGATGCCAGTAATTGAAAATACAAGCAACATCTCGATATCGCACATTCTCATCACATGGAAAAACTATTTATTTTTTGGTCAAGATATGACATTGAAATCTCGTATCCATCAAAATAATGAAATTTGAATCATGTTTCGTTCGAATCGATAGAGCAAAAGATTCGAAAAATAAAAAAAAATGTGAAAAAGTCAAAGTGACAGTAGAGAGTCCAAATTTCGAGCAAGGGTATGAAATTGGAAACTGAACAACTTTTTTTTGGAATTTCTCGAAAGTTCAAAAAAACAGGAGGATTCACAAAATATATCAAATTTGACAGGTTTTAGAGTAGCACATGACAAAAGAAAAGAGGCTGATTTTCAAAAATTTTTCGAGCACAAACTAACTGCGAAGTCAAATTTTCATTATAGACAATGATAAAAAAATTTCCATATGTCGCGAACTTTATGTGTGACACGTTGCACAGGCACCTGTGCAACGTCTTTCTCGTCAGTACCGTGAGGGTCTTTTCAGACGTAGTGAACGGTCTGAATATCTTGAACAAACACAATCATTTCCTACTAGTAATAAGCTCTATCTGCAGTTGATTCAAAGGTGTATGTGATGCTCAAGTATAGATGAAAACACCTCACCCCTGCCTCGAATGTGAACCTACGACTTTATAGGCACGTGTGGCAGATACCAGACAGAAAAACAACAACTGACCCAGCTAATACCGCGCAGAAAATTGAAGCCGAAATGACCTTCCCGGTATTGACGAGGAGCTAGTAATCCAATACCGGTCTATCGGCGGTCGTTCCGACCATATGAAATCAATTTCAGTTTTTCATATATAGGAAGTTACTTGCGATGAATCTCCCAAATGAAAGACGTTGCACAGGTCCTTTCGATTCTGTAGGTATATGCATGTGGCAGATACCCGACGGAAAACCAACAGATAACCCAGCTAATGCCGTACAGAAATAAAACCATCAGGCACCTCTACAACGTCTTTCATTAGTATGATCCGACGCAAGTAACTTCACACATATGAAAAACTGAAATTAATTTCATTTGGTCGGGATAACCACCGACAGATCGTTTTCTGAGTACTAGTTCCTCGTCAGTGCTGGGTGGCTCATTTCAGATGGAGTGAACCGTCTGAATATGCCAAATAAACGAAATCAATTCCAACTAGTCATAATCTCAGTTGAATAGGATGTACCACTGCACCACCTGTAGACAAAGTCTAGAAGCAACTACACAAACACATACTCCGGGTGGCATTCAGAGTGATAAACCGGAGAGGTGAATGTGATATGCCAAGGTTCTGGTGAAAATACCAAACCCTTGCCTCTCATGTGTGACCAACGATTTTGTAGGTACGTGTGGAAGATAACAGCATCTCCAACAGAAAATGTACATATTTTCAAGTCTGAATTCAATGTTAGTTTTTGAATACAATTATCAGTACAAAAATATATACTTACGTCAGTTTCATAATCCATAATTAGGACCCAAGAGTTGTCTAAGCATAACTGCATTTTCTGTGACCAAATACCATTAGTTTTTTCTAGCTGAAGCAGTCTTCTCATACCGTCAGCAGGATAAAGGATGCCAGTTTCTTTGGTTACGGTAAATGTGGCTAGATGTTCAATAATATGAACTGGTTTTCCTCCATCAATAATTCTTTCTTCTATGTCCAGTTCCCTCTCGTCTTCTGAATATCCGTTTCGATATGCCATAGTCTCAATATTTGATGAATTATGGTCCTGCAAACAGAAATTGTATAAGTCTGGCTGGTTTCAAGGAACTGAAAGAAGCGACTGTGCTTTAGACCACACGAATGAATTCAAACTTCTCT